>CM040748.1:39599915-39619788 GCA_022829145.1 Albula goreensis | reverse complement strand
ATGTGTCACATTCCAGTCTTCTGCTGGATTTCTGCTACAGTTCTGGAGACAATGATGGCTAAAGCAGACACTGGAGAACTGCCCAGAACTCTGACTGAAATGTACACCCACTTCCTGCTCATTCAGACCAATGTGAAGAATCAGAAGTATAAGGGCACCAGTGAGAGAAAACCAAAGAGTTCAGCATCAGATGCAGAAATGATCCTGAAACTGGGGAAGCTGGCTTTTCTACAGCTGGAAAAGGGCAATCTGATATTCTATAAAAAGGACCTGAGAGAGAGTGGCATTGATGTCAGTGAAGCTTCAGTGTACTCTGGGGTGTGCACAGAAATCTTTAAAGAGGAGTCTAGGTTGCGTCGGGAGAAGGTCTACTGCTTTGTGCATCTGAGCATTCAGGAGTTTCTGGCTGCCTTGTTTGTGTTTCACTCATATGTAAATGAGAACCGAAATGCACTCAGACCAAAAAAATCAAAAGGTGAAGCTGGAAGAATGGAGCTGTCTGAGTTACACAGGAGTGCAGTGGATCAGGCCTTACAGAGTAAGAATGGACACCTGGACCTTTTCCTCCGATTCCTTCTGGGCCTCTCACTTGACTCCACTCAGTCTCTCTTAGGAGAACTACTGACACAGACAGGAAGTAAATCACTCATCCACTCCATCAGAAAACTATTCACACTAACAAGAAGTAGATCAGATAGCATTAAAGAAACAGTCCAGTACATTAAGCAGAAGATCAGAGAAGAGTCTTCAGCAGAGAGGACCATCAGTCTGTTCCACTGTCTGAATGAACTGAATGACAATTCTCTCGTGGAGGAAATCCAGACTTCCCTGTTATCAGGAAGACTTTCTGATAAAGAGCTGGAACCACACCAATGCTCAGCTCTGGCCTTTGTGTTATTGATGTCAGACGAGGTCCTGGATGAGTTTTACTTGAAGACGTACAACACATCAGCAACAGGTCAGCAGAGACTGGTACCAGTAGTGAGGAACTGCAGGAAGGCTATGTGAGTACTGGTGAATCATTCGCAATGCAGATGGTTGACACTGATATTTACATAATCAGTTTATAATTGTGTGAAAATAAAGTGCATAGGTAAAGAGGTAGGGGTTGGGGGGGGCGGTGACAGGGGGTTGCGAGTTCACTGCATTTCCTGCACAGCTTGGGCACGCTGTGATAGCACACCCCATCCCTGCTGTTCCCCAGTGTGCTGGTGCTGGGGATGTGGCTCACTCTGCCTACTGCAGAGCGGTGGGGTTTGACCTGGCCCAGCCATTTCCTGGCCCCTGTACAAACTCTGCCCTCTTCTAGGACCCCCTGGTGTCAGATTTGAACTAAACAAACCATGTTACAGCACTGAGGTCTTATACGGCTTCCTTATAGTGCTGCACAGTGACCAGTTTGTTCTCCATCTCAGACAGGGGCTCAGTGGTGAAATTACTGAGGGACTCTTATCCTTCCCCTCTCTATGGAGGTTCCAGAACCTCTCCAGGGCATTAGCATTTTAAAGCAAACCTCAAAGTGAGGCCTGGAACCTTCACCTCCAAACAGGTCATGCTGGGCATTTTGGTCTCTGTTTGTGGAGGATGGGTGGGGTGTTGTGCCATCCTTATTGTTCAGTCCACTGGCTCTGTCATGCGAAATTTGATCCGCCTGGGAAATTTGATCCGGCCTGACTCAACAATGGGTTGTGAACATCTGATATAGCGTCTCCATTGAAAAATAAAAAAAAAGGCAAATACATATTTTACAAAGGGGAATGCTTTGTAAGTATTAGTGATTAAAGTCTTTGGTGAAATTATAGTGACAAGCAAACAATGGTGGTGAACCTTAAGATTCAACCTGATGGGCGTACAGATTCATGAGTCAAATTACTCGTCATCCCTGAGATCTGGCCAGGGTGCATATTTACTTACACAAACATAAACATTAAATGCAGCGATCTGACCAAATTTCCTGTGGTCATCTTTATTATGAAAGCTAAATAGCCCAATATTACATTAAAAAGAATCATTCTGTCCACTGAAAGTACAACGTGATCCAGTGGTGTTCGCTAGTTCGCATTTTTAATAGCTTTACGTTTCTTTGAAACAAACATGATTTCTGTCTGCATTTCCAATGGGTTTTTTTAACTTTTTTATCTTGACTTTGAAAGGCGGATACTGTTTTCCATCGTTATCAGCTACTGGTTATCTTTACGTATGTATTTAAGGTAGGTCTATCTGTATGTGCTGTAGGTTTGACCTTTGAAAAATTAAACTTGCTAGCGATAATGCAGGCCAGGCAACGCTGTCAGGCACAACTTCGTAACTTGTCAGACAGTTGTATTAGATGTCAGCTTCAGTGTAGTTACCATCATCTTTAATACGTCCTCATTAATCTCAAAACTGCACTAAAATTCTTTTACTCTGCTCTTTTTGTGAGTTAGCGTAAATTCCTCTGAGGTAAGGTCTTGCAAAACTGAGAGCGATTTAATTTCCTAATGTTCTAAACGTTAGATCATCCCTGCGTTGTTATAACAATGGACACTATGTCAGCTGTTCAGAACCCATTGCTGTGTCAGGACGGATCAAATTTCCTAAACGGATCAAAATTCGCATGACAGATCCTCTGCTGTCTGCTGGATGCCCGGTGCTCCTTGCAGCTCTTTCGGCGATGGTTATGGAGTTGGACTTGGCAGCGATGCCATCTTCCTCCCCAGGTCCTCATGAGATGAACAGTGTTGATATCTGCAGGAGACTCAAATACAATCCAAACTCAGCTTGCAAAGCGAACATTACAAGATTATTACACCTTTCACCATGAGGAATATGCAAAGGGTATTTGCTATTCTGGCTAAAAGGACACTAAAACTGACTCACAGTAGAGATAATGGTGGTATATTCTGTGATGCCAGTGGTTCCCAAACTTTCTCTGCTGGGCCCCCCTTTGGTACATATGTAAAGTATACATAAAATATAAACAGACATATAACATACATAAAATTTTTGCACCCCCAAAAAAAAAAACTCCATTGCAGTTTATTTCACACATTTCAATAAATACAAACCTCAACCTTTTTTGAAAAAATAAATGTAAACTGCCATAAACTACAAGTTCTTTTAGAATGAGAAAGAAATAACAAAATAACAAACCGCCTTTACAGTGTAATTACTTTAAGTGTACCTGTTTTCAAGCACCTTAACTGTGTAATTATGTTTAGTGTAACATGTTTTTTTTTAATATTCAACATTGCTGTCCATTTTTCAAAAATTTCCTCTCTGCAAAAATGGGTTTTAAAACACAAACAACTCCCTGAGAGGAAAAAAAAAAAAACCTAAAGGTTTGTTGTGCAAAAATGACACCTTTAATCCTCACATCTTTTCAGTGACTGGTGTGGGCCTGCTTCATGCTGCAGATCTTCTGAAATCTGGGTTGCAGTTTTGAGATTGCCACTCTGAGTTCGTTTTCAATGTCCAGCTTTGATATGTATTTTGTTTTGATTGAGGCCAAAGAGGAAAAACCTATCTCACGTAGGTAGGATGTGGCAAAAGGAAGAAGTATGGCCACGGCTCTCTTACCTAGCAGTGGGTAATCTTTCTCCACTCCAATCCAAAATGCAGCCAGTGTCTTTGACTGAAACTGCAGCCTCATTGTTGAATCAGGGGTGACATCAATGAACTGTTCCTCCTCTGATATGCTGAAGTCGGCAGGTGGTGTTGCACTGAAGGGGTCACGGATCCAGTCATATTCTTTGGGATCCTGCATCAGGAAATATCTCTGGAAATGGTTCTGAAGGGCAGAGATGTGTGCTTCCATGCATGGAATCACTGTGTTCTGCAGCTTGTTGTCTTCAATGAATGATTTCAGGTTCTCAGATGAGTCCACATTTCCATCTTTCACTTGGTGCAGCCACATCTCAAGTTTTCTGATGAATGATGTGACTTTATCTGCCACATGTGGGAGGTGTGTATTTGTGCCATGCAACTGCAAATTCACTTCATTGAGTTTCAGAAACATGTCACTGAGGTATGCAAGTTTCATGAGGAACTTGTTACAGTAAAAATTGTGGGCAAGATCACTGCCCTGTACCTTCAAAAAGATGCAGATTTCATCTCGCAGCTCAAAGACCCTGGACAGCACCTTCCCACGTGACAGCCATCGGGACTCACTATGAAACAGAACAGCTGTGTGGTCGGAGCCCATGATATGTGCATGATATTTGCCCAGCAGTAGATATAAATTTAGAATAAAGTTCTGTGAAGGTCTTGATCATAGTGGTCAAACGTCACAGATTGAGGATTAAAATATTACTCTGACTTTTATAACTAATTGGCCTCTTAATTTCAGCCAGAAACAATATGAAATAATTGTAATAATAACAATATTACTTGATATATTTTACTTGATGATCATTTTCCATAATTCATTTACAATATTAACATAAACATAAAAAAGTGACAGCAGGTTAATGTATTGTGTAAAAAGTGACAAAAGGTGTGAATTGTGTGAAAAGCAGACCTGTCCTCAACACCTCTATTAGCTTCGTAGGCAAATTGCAATGGGTCTAGTAAACCCTCTGCTTTGCTATGTAGCTTTTACTTGACCAATCTCTCAAATGATTTCATGACCAATGAGGTCAGTGCCACTGGCCTCAGTGCCACTGAGTTCTTTGGGGGTTTTGTTCTTTGCTATGGGTAACAATGATTGACTCCTTGTAGAGTTTGAGTACTCTCTTATTGTTCTATGCATAGGTTTACCTCATAGGAGAAAATATCACACAGCTTATCCAATTTGGGGGTTTTCATTTTCTGTCCTTTAACATTTCAGGGACTGAACATGAACTCAGTGACTTCTTTTACACTTGGTCACCATGTGACTGATTGAATGTAGTTCCATTTGGGAGGTGTAAAATCTGATTTACTATCCATGGCCTGATTGACCAAGATGATGCCAGGTGCGTTTATGTCATTTTAAAAATTACTTTTGCTCAACCGCTGCTTTTTGAAATTTCCATGAGGTTTTTTTTATTGGAGTTTGTTAATAACAAATTTCAGTTTGAGAGGCAAACTTCGGACAACCCTTCACTCAAACACCAGTATCCGTCCAATCTGGTTGTCTATGCAGGTATACATTTGCCACGTACCTTCTCTCCCATCACGATCTCTGTTTCTGGCATCCCTCCCCCTCCTTCAAGTCTACTTCCCTTTCTTCTGTTTTTTCACCCTCTTTTGACAGTCAAAGGGGGGGTTCACTTCATCCTAAAAAATAGTGAGGCATGACACTGCCCCCCTGGACTCCAAGCCCAAGATCAATGTCTGTACCAATATACAACTTGCTACATCATAATAATCTCCCTCCAAACGCATTCATGTTGTCTGAAGGTTCATTCTCCTGAAATCAAGATAGCATTTAAATTTAGTTCAGATGTTATGTTATTGTTCCAATTTTAAAAAGTAATGGCTATATGTTCACCTTTTTCCAGCCATTTATAGCGTGTCCTTACGAAACTCCTCTGGCTTTATAGATGTCCTGTTGACTCACCTTGCTTTTCAAATGAGCTAATTTAGTTCAATTTTCTTCTGGTTTATATTCACTGTATGTACTTAAAAACGCAATATTGTTTGTGATCAATTCATTTTCCTCACTTTTTTCAGAACCTGATTTAATTGCTAGAGTTTTGTATCTCAAATTTTAGAAGAGGTATTATGTTTCCAGTAAGAGCGTCTTCTTTTTGGATGAATGTCGTTAGTACTAAAAGCTAATGCAATTGTGTTCTGGCCCAACAGAACATTCATTATGCCTTAACATTACTTGTGCAATATTAGGGCATCATGAATGTGATGTAAACCGGTATAAAATCAGTCAATCCTAGGTTTAGATGGGCCAGTTTTATTACTCAAAGCAACCATTTGATCAGGGTTCCTGAATCTTAAAATGCTGGTTGGGTCAAACATAGACATCATATTGGTTAAGGATGTGAGATTACAGTTTTGTTGGGGCCTGTGAGGTCATAAATCCATGTTAATTTAGGGCTGGTTTAAAATCTCCACTAAATGAAATGTTCAGATAAGGACTGATTTCTCAGAATTCAGAATAGCATCTAGGACAGGGGTCGGCAACGTTCAACATCAAAAGACCATTTTAGCCCATCCTACCAAACAACGGGAGAAAAACAGCCGCTGGGGGTGGGGGGTCACAATATACTTAAAACATGAATAATAATGATACTTGTGTACACAATGCATATATACCTGTATTATAACACATCGCGGGGAGCGGGGGACTTGCTTAAGTAAAGTAAATAAGCGCTCAAAAAGAATCAGCAGAGCCTGGCTCTTAAAATAAAGATAGCGCAGCATGTGGAGTTTTATATAGTTTTACTATAAAACTATTGGCAAAATAAGATGTTTACTGAAGAAGGCTATACAGAAGAACTTTGCTTACGGACACTTTGATGAGAAGAAAAAAACACTGGTGTGTGCAGGCCTACGTTAAAATAAAACACAATTTTGCAGGGCTACTTGAGTCCTCTCCTTGTGGAAAATTAATCAAATAAAAATAGCCCACTTTGAAATAAATAAAACATATAGCAGTAGCCAGATAATTTTAAAATAAAAAGAATAAACATGAAAACAACTTGTACGTAATTATGACTTAAGTACATTTCAGTGTGACGTTGTAGGTACACCGTCTTCCCTTCTGTTTTTCATCACGCCGCGGGTTCAACGGTTCAGCCTGCATGGGCATAAAATAAAACTAGCTCAGTGTCGAAAATAGACAAAATATATAGAAAAATGATAACATATAAAATGACACTGTTCTCACCTTTTTGGTGTGATTTCTGTTTCTGAAAGTTACTACAGAGCTTCTCCTTATCAGGGCTGTAAGAAGTGACTTTGATCTTCATGCAGGACTGCAGGCTGTCATCAGTGAGGCGAGAGCGGTGTTTGGACTTTATGTAGTTCATGTTAGAGAAAACCTGCTCACATAAGTATGTGGATCCAAAGATGGACAGGACTTCAAAAGCATACTTTTTCATGTTCACATACGTGTCAGGAATGGCATTCCACGTGTCAAATAAAAGTTTGTCAGCTTTGGGAAGCTCTCAGTCTCACTTCATTTGTACTCCTGAGCGAGAATAGCCCACTGTCAGGCTACATCCTCCAGATCAGTGGTCATTCTTTTGAATTTGGCCATCCATAAGTCTTTATCAGCTATGTCGGCAAGTTCAGTTTCAAGATCGGCATGATTTACTGCTGTGAACGATGACATGTTCAGCTGTGATGGGTTGATGTCCAGCGGCATCACGGGGAAGGTTAGTGTGTCTTTTTTCCTCTTTGAATTCATCGAATCTTTCCCCAAATGCGGTTTGCATTACTGTGATTGCTCACTGCAAATATTCACAGTTTATGGTCTTGTGAGCTTTTGCTGCTCAGACGCCTGCAGGAAGAGTGTGCGGGAGGATGAGAGGTTTTGGCGGTGGACGCAGGGTGTGACGCATATTTTAGTGGGCAAAGTATTAGTATTTGCTAAATAAAATTTTAGTTTTATTAATACTCAATTTAATCTTTCAGATCATAGAGTAAATACTAATTAATGTAGCTGACTTAATTTTTAAAAATTCTTTTGTACTTCTTTTTTTCCCCCCCAAGCTGGTGGGAGCCACAGCAGGGGGGCCAAAGAGCCGCATGCAGCTCGCGAGCCGTGGGTTGCCGACCCCTGATCTAGGAAATAATTATCCATCAACCATCCCTTGACTGTTGGTGAGATTCTCCTATAATTTGTCCAAGTACGTTTTCAGATGATCCAGCCAATTGTTACAAACAGGCCATTTCTTACTGAGATCTAATGTTGTCCCTTTAAGAATGCCAGGAGATCTTATTAGTCCCAAATGAGCCTGTTATGATACGATATAATTATATAATAATCTTAGATTTACTGAGTCCCTTAAAAGTACTTTGGCTTGTTTGGATACAATTTTTTACGAGGGTTGACAATGAGAACATCGAGAGAGTGAGTTGGATCGACGCTCTTTCCAGTGAGGTTTGTGCGCGCAGTTCGGCAGGGTCGTGTAAATCTTGGAAGCGGATCTCCCAAAACTCCTTGTTCATCCTTAACCAACTAATTTGTGTGATAATTGTTCCCAGGCTGTTGGATCTTTTAGAAAACGCTGAACAAACCGATTGCTAGAGGCAGCGAACTGTTGCTTTCACAATTCCAAGTCCGGGCTGTCCGTCCCCGGCAACAAGAGCGAGCTGGCCGCGGAATGAGAAGCTCCGGCGTTGGGTACAAGCGGCGGAGGCAACATCAGTCCTCTTTTCTTTCTTATTGTATTTAAACAAGTGGAGTGTATCAGCCGCACGCCACTAAACTCAGCAACCTTATAGCTAGCATTGACAAATTTAAAGACAACCAGAGTAAGGTCAGGCATGCAGTATCTGCCCAGGGAGGCTGTGACACTATCAAGCTAGGAATATGTATCCTGTTTTACCACACATATTTTAGAATCCACATCAGTTGTAAGCTATTTTTCATCATCATTTCAGATTGGCTTCTTTCTTTTGACGAGGAAAAGTTTGTTGGAGCTCTCAATCCAGCAGGCGCCACTCAGACATTGTAGGCAATCACTCCAGTAATAGTGGAGTGCACGAACTTGACAACTTGGTGGAAGCCTCTTGTCAAATGGATGTTTTATAACACAACTGGTAGGCTAAATACTTGGATGCAGTATGAAACATCGATTTGACTGCATGTGGAATTTAAATATGATTCCCAAACCTACTTTACTGCAGTCTCATATGACCGGCTATGATTTTACTTTGACTTCACTTTGTGAGGGTACCAGAGTCAGACATAGCGGCGCCATTTTGAGTCCCTATAGATTCACAATTCTATCTCTGTAGTAACCCCTCATCACTCCATGTGGGACACAGCAACATATTTTACTCGCAGTTACATTTATCCTAGTTACATAAATGCATGTTATGGAACTTGACACAACTAGTTAAGAGGCAATCAAGTCACAGCTTAAGTCAAGTTAAGGCTTTGTGCCAGGAGGCTAAATTATGGCGACTATAAAAGTGTAAAGCGAGACCTGTACAAAAACTATGTGAACTCAAAGCAAGGTTTTTACTAAAAGCTGACATCGTTAACAGCCAAGCTGATTGGCAATTAGGCTCAAACAAGCAGTGGAGCTTGCTTTTCCTGCCACAATAAGAGACTCAACAGAGAAGCTTTTCTGCCAGAGATTGAGAGGGAGGCTATGTACCAGCTACCAAGCAAACTTATTCTATTGGCGAGGTACTAGCTCGGCTACCCACAAGGTACTGTATATGTTGAATATTCTGTTCTGTTTTACGCCAGCAGGTTGGTGACTTTGACAGATGCAACTTTAATTTGGATTAGTGGCTTGTGAAGTGGAGCAACACAAAGCGCATAGCCATAAGCTAGTGGTACCTCTGCAACGCAGCGCTTCATTATTATATCCACTCAATAGTTTTCGGCGTGAATGTGTCGCAGCCGGTTCTCTGTGGAGGGATGACAGCGCTCTCTAGTGGACTCATTTAGTAACTACAGCAGAGCTCAGAGAGGAGCAAAAGCATTTTGACACAGCAAAACTGGTCTGAATAAGGGCCCCAATGGATCCAGCTTTGTATGTTATTTCATTTCTGGATTTATGCAACCGGTTAATGTTACGACTGTGTTGATTTTCTTGTAAAACTGAGTATTATTGTTGAAGAGGTTCATTAATTTCAATTACAGAAAAGACAAGTAAACACAACAAAAGATGGAAAAATGATGCACAGCCAAAATATTTACTTGCTTCTAACCCTAATCACGAAAGCTTGATGATTCAGACCTTGTGTAAAATTATATTTCAAATGATATAGTGTTACATAGAATTTTCTGGCACACGGCATAGCGTTTTATATTTGTGAATGGGGTAATTCAGTGGTACAGTGCCACAGAATGAATTTATGCTAGATATATGACATTGACAGTGAGAGTTTAACCATACCTCAAAATGTGGGTATTTATACAGACTATACTGAAGTATCAAAGGCTTTCCTGGTACTGGGAAAAATCACTCAATTCCAAAGAATTACTGAGCACTTTCCATATTATGAGAGTTTGAGGATATGGAGACTGTGACAAATTTGGATGCTGAGCACATTGACCCAGAACCTGGTAAATGCTGGACTGTGATGCCAGTACAGGAGCAGGAGACGTCAGGGCCCGTTGAAGACAGCAGCGTCAACACAGAATTTGGAAATACTTCGATTTCACACCATCATTCTTGTTTGTACAACTAAATACCAAAAATAAGGAGCACAGTAAAATTGAAAATGAGCTTTTCTAGCTGTTGCAACTTTGAGAAACGAATAACACATTGATTTACAAGAACCAAAGAAAAAAGATGAAAATGTTATAAGATGCATAAAGTGCAATGAAATAATTTTGTTTCCTGAATCAGACTGATAATTGTGGTTAATAATTGTAATCACAAAATTTTGCAAAATAATTGGGATTATTTTTTAAAAATGTACTTCAATTTTAACCACAATCATTCAGTTCTGAATTTCAGGCCAGTAAGTTGAGCAGAAGCAACTGTGAATGTTCTGAAATGCAGACCTGATTATAAACAAGCTCTGATACTGACTGAAGCCTGAAAACAGGGAAAACAGACTGTAGTAGCCTAGAATATTGATTGCTTTTTTTATTTTGTCTTTAATTTTTTCAGAGAATGGCAGTTAAGTATCAGAGAATAAATATTAGTTTCTTATCTGAGCACCTTAATTGTGTTTAGTTAAACAACATCAAAAAATGATTTTAGTTTCCTGCTGATGGCTCAGTGATGTGCACTGTTTTGACATTGGTGTTCCTGCGTTGGGGTAAAACCAATAACTATCAAAAAGTTTGTCACAGATCTTTGAAAAACGATCACCATCAGAACAGACACGCTGCACTGCTGATCAGATGTGAACTAAAAACCCCTTGCCTTCCTGTGACTACTCCTGTGAACCTTTAGCTGTGTGATAATTTCTGCTTTTTTACTCTCATTGGAAGGAAATACAAACTTCTCACAACTTGTCAGTCTAACTCACTATTCACTCTAAAGGCTGGAATTTGCTTTAATGATGAAATACAGTATTAAAGGATCTGATAACTCCATCCTTAGCCCTGCTGTCCACACTTGGCTCAGGGGCATGAGTAGGGCCATGAGTGAGGCTTAAAGCCCAGAGTTAGCCTGAAAAAGACTGTGGAAAAGGTAGCTGGGCCAATCACCCCGAATTCTGACAGAACTGAATAGAGGAGAAGGGAATATTTGGGTCAGAACCACAGCTGTAGAACTGTCAGACTTGAGCAGGACATCATATTCTCAGGTGTAAAGTGCTGCAGTTGGAGAGTGTAGCACAGACATCTTCCTCAGAACATTGTAGATCTTACAATCCTCAATATCACTCTTTATCAGTGAGCACTATCAACACTACATTTAAAATATTAAGTGTTAAATATTAACACATCACCTCTTTCTTTCAGACTTGGCAGCTGTGGTCTTACAGGGCAGTCCTGTGACATTGTGGCCTCAGCTCTCCAGTCATCAAACTCACCCCTGAGAGAGCTGGACCTCAGCTACAATTACCTGGGAGATTCAGGAGTGAAGCTGCTCTGTGCTGGACTGAAGAGTCCAAACTGTAAACTACAGACACTGGGGTGAGTAGTGCTGTGTACTTTGTGACCTTTAGTAAATAGAGTGAGTGATTGTGGCTCCATTCAGAGAAACATTAAAGAACTCCTCTCATTTTACTCCTCTCTTCCAAGCCTTTCTTCCTTTGTCCACATGTCCTTCCTTTGATCACATCCCTCTCTTCTTGTTCTTCTATCACAGCAAAGTAAAGCAGGATAAAACCCTCGACAGCAACATGCATTTTATGGTTATTTACCCTGCTCCCTTCTTTTATGGTCCCTTGCCATGCAGCCAGACACGGCCTGAGAGGGACAAATGGACTCCACCCCCTTGTAAATACCCCTGAATCAGTGACAAAAGAGGCAGCAGGCTTTTCAAGCATGGCAAGGAGCAGAGCTTTACTCAGAAACTAAAATGAAACACTTATGACAGCCAAAATGGATGTACATTTGGGGTTACCAGTTAAAAGCAGAATTGGGCGTGGTACAACCCTCTTTGTTGTTGGTAAGCCCTAAGATGCCCCCAAATGTAGAATCTTTTTTTTAAACATGCCCAACCACAGGGGCTATCACCTCTCTCTCTCCCTCTGGCTCCTTCCCCTTCTGGAGCACCTGTGTGTGTTTGTGTGTGTGTGCGTGCGTGTGTGCGTGCGTGTGAGTGAGTGAACAGGTTTAGTTAAACTATCCTGGAGTTACTCATTAGAACACCTGCAGAGCCTGCAGCATGTAGGTAGGAGATAGTTTGTCGGATGTGGCGTGCCCTTTTCTTGGTGATTGCATCAGCACTGAAGCTCTAATAATTTGCATTACATGGGGAGAGGGAGAGTAGACCCTGATTAGATAGCTATTCTATCATTCCCTGATGAGTATCTTTGTGTATTTTTTCATTTTCTGAGCAATCAATAATGAATTTGAACAACATTCTCCAGGCTCATATTTCAAACATTAGGCTACACATCATTTCAAGGTGCTTTATTGTCATGACATGGGCTGAATTGCCAAAGCAAATGGAACAGTTAACACAATAACAGAACAATTAACACAAATGATAATGGGGAAAAAAGGAACAAACATGAATGGATATAATGGCTGACTATTAACTAGCATTTATACACTTATTATATTCCTGCATGGTGAGGTTGCCATATAGAGTCTGGGAGGCTGTGTCCCTTCACCCAGTAAGATTGGTAATTGTGCTCCCCAGGGAGTGTTTCAAAATTTGAATATATTCTTTTACATTTTTCAAAGAAGTCTTTGTGAATTTTTGTGTCATTTGTGCAGTAGAGGAAGTGTAGCTCTGTCTCAGCCTCACCTGTCTCACAGTGATCACATATCCTCTCCTCTTTGGGGCGCCAGGTTTGCTTGTGTCTGCCTGTTTCAATGGCCAGGCTGTGGTCACTTAGTCTGTATTTGGTTTGCATCTGTCTCTGCTTTGTATCTCTAACAGTGGAGAGATATTCTGCCAGTTTGTAATTTCTGTTTAACATAGTGTAGTAATTTAATTTGTTTTGTGGTTTTGTCCTTTTCTTCCAATGTTACAAACAAGAATCTTTTATTTGATTTATTAACTGGCTGATTTTAATGAAACAGTGCTGGTCTGAAACATGTCAGAGTTAGTATTGTTGGTTGTTAATTGGTTTGTTAGTTTAATGGCCAGCTGACTGAGAGGACTTCTATTGGGACTTATCTCTTGGGATAGGAAGGCCTTATATTGGATGGAATTTGGTTTGCTTGTTTTTAGATGAATCCAGAATTTTAATGCTCTTTTCTGAATATTAATAATCAAAGGGTAATGGCTTAATTCTGCCCTGCATGAATTGTTTGGTGTGTTTCAGTGGACTTGGAGTATATTTTTGTAAAATTCAGCATGCAGGATTTCCACTGGGTTTTTGTCCCATTGTGAGTAGTCTAGATGGTGAAGTGGACCCCATACCTCACAGCACTAAACAGCACAATAATGCTGTGAATTATTTTCAACCAGATTTTTATGGGTAATTTAATATTGTAAAATTTTCTTTTCATGGCAGAGAAAGCTCTTTTTGTCTTTTCGTGCATTCACTGCTAAGTTGAAGCTCCCCGATGCATTGATTTTAAGACCAAGGTATGTGTGATTTGTTGTATGTTCCAATACTGTGTTGAAGAAGGTGAAACTGTATCTGCTTTTTGTAGACCTGGCCTTTTTCTAGAATATCATTATTTTGGTCTTTATTAAGTTTACTGCCAGGGCCCAGGACTGCAGACATTTTCTAAGGTGTCCAGGATCTGCTGTAGCCCTTGTTCTGTGGGCAACAGCAGAACCAGGTCATCTGCATATAATAAAAATGTAATTAGGTGGTGTCGTGTGATTGGAAGGTGTAGTGTGATTTGGGGGTGTAGTGTGATTGGAGGGTGTTGTGTGATTTGGGGGTGTAGTGTGAGTGATGTGTCTTGGGGAAGGAACTGGTCTGTTTTTCCTGGAGGTGGGTGAGGGGGTGCGTGTAGCTTGTTTAAATATGGGAATAGGAATGGGTGTGGTCTTTCTGGGGAGGGGGGTGGGTGCAGCCTGTCTGGGGGAGGAGGTGGGCATGACTGTTTTAGGGGAGGGGGGTGTTATGTATGAGGGGGTTGTAGGGCCTTGTGAAGCCGTGGGTGGTGCCAGGGCTTGCTGTGTTCTGGGCTCTGCTTGTTTCACGTCCAGGTCTTGAGGAGGGGCATTCTGTTGTGTTTCCTCTCTGGTCCTGCTAACTTCCTGGCTGCGTTTCAATACTTTTCTCTCTTTTTTTCCTTTCCACCCCTCCTTTCCTACCCCGGAAATATGCCAGAAATATGTGGAGGAAAGGAGGGGAGGAAACGAGTGGAGGAAAGGAGGAGATGAATCGAAAATTGGAACAGCTAATCCGATTTGCCCGTCATCAAAGTCGATGTCAGCTATTGATGAAGTAATGATTTCGACTGACTCTGAAGATACCAAAGCCAATCAAAATATTCAGTGGGATGGTCTTTTAACCTGACTGGTCGTGAGCACAATGATGTGAAAAGACCTCCGCGGTAGGATACATCGATGTACCCTCCATTTGGAGGAAACGAGAAAGGAGAAAAGGAGGAGGCGAAATTTCGCTTTGGAACAGTGGAGGAAAGGAGGACACATCATCAGCTTCCGTGAGTATTGGAACGCAGCTGTGTAGCTGCTTGTTTTCCTCCTTCAGTGAGCTCACCTCCTCCTGCAGCTGTCTCAGTGCAGCCCTGTGCTCCTGTCTGAGCTGGTGGAGCTCCTCTTTCAGCTGCTCTGTCTGGTCTTGCTCTGTCGCTGGTCTGCTGCTCTCCTGGATTGCGTAAACTCCAGCTCCATCAGGGACAGGCTCTCTCTCAGCTGCAGCAGGCCGTGTGGGTCTGGGGGAGCAGGAGGGCTGGGGGGAGTCAGTACTCTGCTGGCTGGACCTGTGTCTGGGTGCTGGGGACCAACAGGCTTGGAAGATCAAATATGTTATCATTTTATCTGGAGGAGCTGTGATTCTAACCTTTTAATTTGGGGAATCTTTTTTTGAAATCAGAAAGAATTTCTTCATTCCCTTGTATTAGGACAGTACCATTGTGATAAATGTTAATGGTAAGCAGATAACAGTCTGAGTCCTCCTCTTCACCTACATTCAGCTGTTGGCCTTTTGAAATCCCATTCTTTTTTATGTTTTTGAATTCCTCACATATTGTGGTGTGTATGCCAGGTTTCTGTCTTTGTAGTGTAGAAAATAAATTTGTAATTATTTGTTTGCCTCCTGTTGTCGTATAGTCAAGAATTAGTGTCTCTGGACGGTCTGCTATGATTCTGTTTTTGAATAATTTCCTGGCTTTTGCACTCCTGGTAATCTTGAAGGAGTTCTGCCCTGCCTGTTGCGGGCATTCTCTGTTCGGCCTAAATTGTTACTTGCAGCCTTTTTTTTTACAAGCCTGTGCTGAGCTGGCCTGTCAATCAAGCTGCTTTCCAACTGTCAATTTTAAGTGTCACTTTTTAAAGTTGGGACACACAGCTAGGTGGCTAATGGTCATGATACACACTTTAATTCAGTGATGTAATGTAGTTTTTTCCCCTTCAGTTTTATTTTGCCCCCTGTCCTTTGTCCTTTTTTGTAATCGTGGTTTGCCTTTCTTATTTTATCCCTTTTCATTTTTAAAGGCTTACCTTTCTTCTGTTTTCTTTTTGTGTTCCTTTTTTAATAAATATCCAAATTCCTTTTTCTTGTGTCTTAATTTGTCCTCTTATTTTCAATCCTTTCTGTTGTTCTTGTCCATTTGTTATTTTTTGTTGTTGTAATCCTTTCTCTTTTTCCCCTTTTCCTGTCCTTTTACTGTTGGTGATTTAGCTCAGCATTTCCAAAGAACTTCCATTTCCTTTTTAAATGTAAAAAAAAAGAATAAAAAAGACCTTACAAATAACTGAACTTACGGATTGGCAATAAGTATGTAATATTAGTTTTGTATTTGTATTTCATTTTTGTATTTGAGCTCATCTTTCTGTGATTCACCCTCCATTCAGAACAAATGTTCTGCATTGCCTTTGAGTTTTATGTCAATGGAAGTTTTCTTTCTCACATCAGAGAGGCTGAACACATTAGCAAGGCAACCGTTACTCTTACTGATACTCTTCTGCACTGTTAAGATAATATGTGATGCAGCCCACATCATTACAAATGCTGAATCCAAGTGGCCAGGCTCAGTCCATGACTCAGCTTACATTTTTACAAAAATTACACTGTACCCCCAAATGATTGTAGGACAGGTTGATGGTGTCCTACTTGGGGACAGAGAGTTCCCCTACCTGCCCTCTCTGATGACCTCTTACCCTGACCCTGAGCCGTCTCTATATGTAATCATATTCTCTTTATATAACATCCCACCAAAAAACTACACTGGACTACATTTTATACAACTTTATAATGTTGTAAATTTACTTTCAGCTCATTGAATCAGTTTATTATTTGTATTTTTCTGTGTTGAGTGGAGAGTAGTTGTAGTGTGAGAGTGTCTGAGTTTTCCTGTGTGTATTCTGCATGTGAGGATAAATGTAGGAGTCGTAGCTGGTTTTAAGAGAGGGAACAATGGGTTCTTCTAGTTCCTAACTTTCATTGCCCATTGCATGTTTCTGGGGATACAGAATTGGCTGACTGTAACTGAGGATGTCAGGCTGGGGTGGTGCTATAAACATCACTGGTGTTTCCTGTGGAGTGTGTGGAAATGTAGTTCCATTGTCCCTACACCCCCCTTTGGTCTCAGGATGTGGCTTAAGCCAGTATTCCTTTAGAGCACAAAAGTCATTCAACATTCCACAGGTCCTCGAGTTCATTTGACAGGTTATGTCAGTTTGGCAAATCTGGGCACTTCATACACAGCTGTCGACATCTGGGCAGTTATGTGTAACACTTAACCAATCATGAATAACATATCAAAAGAGAACACTGTTAACAGTCAAGGACTGACTATTAAGGTACACTCATATCTACTGACAAACACAATCAATAAGACATAATGGAAAATAAGAAAATTGCAACACCTGCAAGGTCCATGCTTAAAGTGGTCGGGAGTGTTAGTGAGGTAGAGTATGGGTTGTCAGTGATCCAGTCATGAGAAGTCTGAGGGGGGTGCCCTATGGATCAGATTAACTTTTGACTGCAGTTTGAAGTCTGGTCTGGCCCAGACTGGACTGGACTGTTTAGTCCCTTCAGACAGGAGCTGCTGTGGAAGGGTGATTCCTGGCTGTTACCCCCAGGTACCCTTGTGCTGTTACATTACATTACATTATCCCAGGTTACAACACAAAGTGCATTTCTTTGGGAACAAGATTATTAAAGTGCTAGGGAAGGGTACAGTTCAGTGCCAGTAGGGTTAGAAGGGCTGAACCCTATGGATGACCTGTTGAGGAAAAAGAAAACATAATTAACAATAGCTCTGGAACAACAATGTAATCACCCTAAAGGTAGCTGTTCTGACAGAGACTGTTTATCCTGGTGACTTAGTCAAGAAATGGAAATACAGACATAATGATCTCATTTCTACAGTCCATCCTAGTTTGTGTGATATCCTAACCAGGAGATATATGTTAACAGTCTTACATTACTGGTACTTCACAAAGTCCAACTAATTACTGACTTACATGACACTGAGTCAGTGAGCAGCTACTCACATTGAGGAGGTGTTGTGAAAAATGTAACAATGGGGCAGCACTCTAGGGATGTGTCCAATGCACCTGCAAAGATCATCCTGTCTACCTGAATTATCTTCTCCAATTTTTACTATCATTGGATTGAGAAAACAACCTTTAACATTTTGGCCAACAGGTTTTCTTCATGTGTTTTTGGGGCTCTTAGGTTCTGAGTGGCTTGGCATTTGCTCTGGACCTTCTGGTCAACCTCAGTTTTTTCATTTGTGGCATGATACACAGGGTGTCCCAAATGCTCTGGGCTTCCCTTTTCATCTCATGCATTGATTGTTTATCTCTTGAGGAACATGAGTACGAATACAGGGGTGGAAGTTGTGTAAGAAGAGAGATTTGAAAGTTTGACTGGCTTGTCTCTTCCTAGTATTTAGACATACTGTAGCAACATATATAATTTTTTTGCAATTGACCATGATGCAGTTCTCGTGCATCATGTCCACTCTATGCTGTGGAAGACATTTTGTTAAGTTTATTGTATTTCCAGGCATGTCTGTGTTTATGTTTTGTGGTTGCAATCTTTTGAGATGTTGTTTATCTTCATAAAATGAGGCCAGAGTTTCTTCTGTTTCTGTGGCATAGTGAATGCACTTCAGGGTGAACAAACGAGCTGAAGGCATTTTCCTCCTCTGGCATGTAATTTCATAGGTCAGTGTGATGGTGAGCCAGTCAGATTTCACCTTAAATTTTGACAAAACTAATAGTGATTGGCACGCAGATTGTTATGATGGATGTTATTTCTAGGATAAAAATTACAGTACGGAAAGCTGGCACTGAATTTTTTTGCATATCTCATTTGTATAGGCAATAAAATCAATGGCAGTTCTGTTCTGAAGAGTTGTGTTTTTTCTCTTCTAAATTATAAAAAGTATTGATGATGTCAATATTGTCTCAAATTGTTCAACAGCATCAGTAAGGTATCAATAAAATCTTCATGATACCCATCTGTAGTGAGAGGTAACTGTAGTGAAACACAGTTTGTGTTCCTTGTATGGAGGGGGATAAATCATACGGCTGTCAGAAGATTCGTGCTGAGATCTTCTTGTCCCCTCTTTGGAAGGGTGCACAGGGAAACTGGCTTCATTCTCCTGCTGGGAGGAAAACTTGGAGATTAAATACGCTCTCTGGTGAGAATGTTCCACTTCTCTCTCAGAGGCAAAGGGTTAGATGACAGCGGTCTGGGGAGTGATCTCTCATCTGATGCTGTAAAGCATAAGTGCTGTTCAGCCCATAGGTTTGTCCCTTATGGCCAGAGTTTCTTAGAGAGCCCACCTCTTCCTGGTGCAGGTGAGATGAGGTCCATAAAGTTACATCAGCACAGCCAGTGGATTAAAGACCTGAATAGACTGAAAGATTTTGGTGAGAGGAAGTAGAAGAATGATGCTCAGAGCAGCACAAGTCACAAGTAGACGCCCCTTTCACCTTTTCACTGTGTGAAGAGTGAGATATCAGCACATAGTCTGATGTGGTTTCCACTGAAACACTGCTCAGTGAATTAGAGTGGGACCTGAGGTCGGCTAGACCGGATATTGGACCCAGATTCGAATGCAAAGTGTTTCTGTGCACCTGGTTATATGTGGCTCCCTGCAGAATTGAGGTGAGTGGGGATGAGACTGAAAGAAAAGAAGATGTGTCATGTGACTGCAGTCGTGCAGAGGTTTCACTTTTAAGATGGAGCAGAGATGTGATTTGGTGGAATGCAAATCATTCAGATCCTGCAGAACTTTTTTGCTAACAGTTTGTAGATCTCTGGGAGGATGTTTGGTTTAAGCTTTCAGGTTTACAATCTCACTCCTTAGTTACTCATTTGCAAAGGAGGGCAAGGTTGGCTTGCCTTGAGAGGGCCAAGACAGAGAATGACTACGTGTTATTCAGTTCAAATTAGGTTAAGGGCAATTTAATAATACCATTAAATTTCAGAAGTACTGAAGATGTTGGTATGCCAGTAAAATGACCAAATGGATAATTATTTTCATGATTCAGAGATAATAATAAAAATGATTGTTCACAACCAATTAAAG
>CM040748.1:39563442-39599415 GCA_022829145.1 Albula goreensis | reverse complement strand
AAGATTCCCAAATGGCTTGAGGGCTACCAGCTCAAAACACATGTATAAACAAATCAATAAATCAAAAAAGCATACAATATTCACACAAAAAACTATATTCATAACGTTTTGACAAATATTTGTGAATGAAAGTATTTATGTTTCATTGATAAAGTGGCATTTATTTTGTGCAAATGCACATGTCACAATTTCATTCAACAGAAAACAAAACTCAAATTGCTTTTTCCCAATACATGAGATTGTGTCAACTCCAACTTTGAATCGGATTTAATCAATGAACAATGATCAATTGACCAGGTAACATGGTGTTTTACTTAAACACTGTTCAGTCTTGTCTGTCAGTTAGTGAGAAACCTGGCATTCCATTTTGTCCACTAGTTTGCTGTATTCTGGTGTATAGTTTGACAGTGCCACTCTCAGTGACTCCTGCAGATGTGAATCAGTTAGGCGTGTTCTGTGTTTATTTTTTATAAAGTTCATATTGGAAAAGGCTGATTCACAGAGATAAGTCGATCTGAAGAGACAAGCAACCTTCATAGCTGCTGTGCAGATAGATTTGTACTTTTCCATGTCCACTAGGTTCCAAAAGTTTGGGTTAAATGACACACATGGCTCAATTTGCTCAAAATCACAAAATCTGTTCTCAAACTCTTTCATCAGTCTGTTAATCACTTGGCAGTATTTTTCTACAGCTTTATCAAAAGCCACAGATGCAGAAACATTGACACTAAGAACTTTTTGCACAGAGGGGAAGTGCACAACACTTTCTCTTTGCAAATGCGCAGAGAAAATGTTCATTTTAGCTTTAAAAGGTTTTGTTAAAAACATATGCTTTTTTTCTCTTCTCAGCCATGTTTTTTAGCGCGGTATAATCATTGATGTATTAGCTAGCAAAAGCAGGGTTTCTTGTCATGCTCAGGTGACTGGTGAACTATGACCTCGAACTATACAGATGCATATTGTTTTGATATATATATATATCAAAACAATTAAAATTCGCATATGTGAAACTTTCAATTGAATTTACGTTAGGCGCAGCATTTTTTTTGCAAACCATAAGGGCGACTTGCTGTTTTTAGAAGTCCCATGGGCGACTGAGAAGGAGTCAACGGGCGACCGGGTGCCCGCAGGCATAGGGTTGGTGACCCCTGCTGTGGAGAAAACACACACTATAAATATACACCAACCCAGCCTGTGAAGAGAACACACACACTATAAATAAACACCAACCCAGCCTGTGAAGAGAACACACACACACACACACACACATACATATACACACAACCCAGCACAAGAGAACACACACACACACTATAAATATACACCAACCCAGCTTGTGAAGAGAACACACACACTATAAATATACACCAACTCAGCCTGTGGAGAGAACATATACACTGTAAATATAAACCAACCCAGCCTGTGAAGAGAACACACACACACACACACAATAAATACACACCAACCCAATTTTTGGAGAAAATACAAACAGATGCACACTCAGAAGCAGTTTTCACATCTATTCTCACAGACTGTGAGGAACATCAATCCAGAATCTCACTTTTACCAAAATTTCACAGGACTCCTCTGTAAGACCACAGGTAAGACTGCCTAGTCTGAAAATAAAGTGTTAACATTGTTTAGAGATGGTTCTTTTGATCCGCATGTTGTTTCATTTGGAAACAAGTGGCACAGTGATTGATCTAGTTCAACTCACATGTATGTTACATAAATTGATGCTCCCGCATCTGGCCAGAGACAAGAGGCACCTCACACTTGCCACATTCTGTCAAAGGATTCGCCATAATGTATATGGACTTGGCTCCAGAAGTTTCAATTCTATGTAGCCAATTAAGAAAAGCAATTCCATTGGAGATGGTGTAGCTAAATAATGGTTATCATTATTTACTGTGAAGCATTGACTCATTTTATTTCCTTTGTTTTCCAAAAATGTAAGGAATGTAATTATTTTAATGTTGAGTGTGAATAATGTTTCAAAGTAATTGATGCTATGGGACAAACACACCTGTGGTATTATGAGTGTACTGTATGTAAAACACACATTCCTCACTGTCTCAGGCTGCAGCACACTCCTTGTGGGTGCATTCAGGCCTTATTCATATTTCTCTCCTCTTACACATCTCTTTGTTCTCTTTTCCTCTCAATGTGTGCTGGCATGACTCTGCATATACACACACGTATGTACTGTCACTTAACTCAACTACACAGATGGGGGGCCCTATTTTGAAAGTCATACGTCAAATGTTGGAAATAAGTCATTGCCTGATTTTCGCAAAATTCAATGGAAGGGGCAGACACACAAAATTATTTTCGAGGACACAAGTTCAACTCGCTAAATCAAGTTGGGCTGGTCCATTCCATGGCACTACTCACAATAGGAGGTCCATCACATGGCACAATCTGCAGTGGGTGGAGTACTGTGTTAATATCAGTTACAGAGCATTTGTATGACGTTACATGTTTCAGCCAATCATAATGAGTGTTAAATACAATAAAATCAAATGCACCCAGTGGAAGAGAACATGGATGAGCTAAGGCAGAGGAATGTGCATTTCACACCAGAGGAGATGGAGGTACTGGTTTGTGAGGTCCATGCCTGACATAAGCACATTTTTGGATGTGTCAGTAAGCCTCCAAGACTCGAGGAAGTCTGGTATTAACATGAGGTCTGGATATGTAAAATGATGACAATGCAAATTCCAATTTAAATGTTTTCTTAAGATATATTCAGCATACACAGTGTACTCTGAAGATACTTTAGCAGTCTGCTCCAAGGACTTCCTCCCCTCAGACTTCCACCTCTCTCCATCAATCCTCTGGTGTGTGCACAAGAGGTGGATGCCACTGTCTTTACCCATGTGCGTGTGTGTCTGTGTGTGAGAGAGAGTGAAAGAGCCAGATCTATGTTTCCAGATTTATGTTAACACAATAAAGGCATTAAACAAAAGATTTTGTGTGCCTATATTTCACAAAATGCATTTAATAGACAAGTTCATGTTCAGCTTACTGGGGGAACAACTCCTCTGCCATTTGGTCACTTCTCACCCGTGCATCATTTGCCTAATTGGCTTCTTCAACAAGCGGCACATGTGGCTCAGTTTCTCTCTGCCTTGCCATCTCTAATGTGTCCTCTTAAATGTTGCAATGCCATCCATAATTTTTGGCTTTACTGTGTAAAACACAACATGCCAGGAAGAACACACTGCCTTTCTGAAGGCTGTATTGTAATGTGCCACCTGATCTGTCCAGGCATCTGAGACACATTTTCAGAATGCAGATGTGGGCCACCACATGCTGCATAAGATGTTATGCCACTCCCCCTCAGTCATATTAAGGAAGGAGTGCCACTGTTTGGAAACTCGTCAGCTGTAAACCTTCTTCTGCTTGCAACTATGGATTCCATACTGTTGAGATCAGCAGTAAAACAGAGGTGTTAAATTCAGCCAAAATGAATAGTCTGCATCTATCATGTTACAAGCATTAAAAGAATATAAATTTAAAGAGCACAGGTCTCATGTTTTCCCGGCTTCCTCTGTTCTGTTAATATAGATCATGGGGCTGTTCTTAGATACAGGTGGAGAGGTGTTAGTTAATTTGGAGAAATTGGCATTGTCTGTGCTATTGTTTGCTGAAAATATGCTCATTGCCAAGTCTGAAAGTATACAATTCATGAAATACAATAAATTTCTGTTGAAATATTTTATTAGAATTAAATTATTTGTGCTATTATGAAATTTTGTTCCATTATTGCCTTTTGGTAATATCTCCAAAGTCATGTTATGACACCTGCTGGCTGAGTCAATGTATTTGATTTATTTGGCTACCTTCTAGTTTTGCACTCTGAATAGACCTGCTTTTGAGACCTCTTAAGCACAAAGGTTTCACTTTGGACGAAAATAGCGATTCAGGCACTGAGCCCCATAATTTGCATGTACTCCCTTTGTTTTCAGATGACACTCCCAGACATTGTGCATCTATGTCCCTTTATTATGTCAGAGGCATGAATATGCTCATCTTCATCCCTGATTTACACACTTTGAGTTGTAAGTCACTCTGGATAAGTGGGTCTGCCAAATGCCTGTAATGCAATGTAAAGCTACAAACTGTGAGCAAGAAAGCTATGCGATATATAGAGTTCACCAAATCAGATCACTGCTCTTACAGAGAGGAATTTGTCTGGCTAAAGAGTGAACGCTCTGCCGCACAGCAGTCACATGATGCCCCTCTTTTTTTTCATTGGTTATTGTCTCATCCCCACTCACCTCAATTCTGCAAGGACCCATATATAACCAGGTGCACAGAAAAACTTTGCATTCTGACCTGGGCCCAATATCCGGTCTAGCCGACCTCAGGTCCCACTCTAATTCACTGAGCAGTGTTTCAGCGGAAACCACATCAGACTATGTGCTGATATCTCACTCTTCACACAGTGAAAAGGGGAAAGGGGGGTCTACTTGTGACTCTGGCTGCTCTGAGCATCATTCTTCTTCTTCCTCAGACCAAAACCTTTTGGTCTATTCAGGTCACAAATTCTCTTACTGTGCTGATGTAAGTTACAGACCTCATCTCCCTTGCATCAGGAAGAGGTGGGATCTCGAAGAAACTCCAGAGCAAAATTTTTTGTACAGCAAAGCACAATTTACTTTTGATATTTTATTCATGGTTGATTATACATTTAACATAAATGCCCAGATGTCTACAGCTATGTATGAACTGTTTAGATTTGTCATAACCTGTCAAATGAACTTGAGGACCTGTGGAATGTTGAATAACTTTTGTGCTCTAAAGGAATACTGGCTTAAACCGCTCCATGAGGACAAAGGAACTACATTAGAGAAAACGGAACTACATTTGCACACACTTCACAGGTGAATAGTACATTTCCTCAACACGCCTTATAAATTCAAAGATGCCGATTAGTGTAATATCAGATTTACTGCACGAAGTGTACAGAAAGCTTTAGTCTGAGTCATTATTTTCATTAGTGGGATATTCCGTCACATTAGAACCACCCTCTGTGAGGTTACACCAACCCAGCTTGTGGAGAGAACACACCCACTATAAATATACATAAACCCAGTCGGTGGAGGGAACACACACACTATAAATATACATACCAAGAGAACACAAACAGCATGCCTGGAGGGAACACACACACACAACACACACACACACACACACTCACACACACACACACACACACACACCATAAATAAATACACGCCAGCCTGATGAGATTAGAGAAGTGGAAACCAATTCATAACACATATACTATGATGTTGCAGTCTTTTATCCATTCCCTGGTAACATTGTGTCTCACCCTTTTAAGAGGTGCAACACATATGGGCTAGTTATGGAACAGGACATCTACCATACCATTGCTTCTTGAATGTAATTTTACGTTGAGTTTATAGCTGTGCATATGCAGTTTGAAAACTCTCATGTTTTCAAATGGCATATTCACTCTTTTGTTTTAATTTCAGACATAATTTGAAGACCACTTTAGATCTTCTTCAAAGTAAACAGCAGTTATCATTATCAAACCACAGCCTCCATGATCTTCCACCAGTAAGAATTATCACTCAGAGATTTCTGGGTGTCTCTGCACTTGGGGAGGTGAAGAGCCAAACAGATGTAGATACAAGCGAACACTATCTGATAGTTTTTCTTTGAAGGTATTCACAGTGAAAATTGTAGTTGAACAAGTTGTCTTAAGAATGAACACATAGAATTTTCAAACCACTTGAAACCCCCCATTTTGGCCAATCACTTGTGAAAATAGGCGTGGCAGTTACATAGTATGAGTTGAAAAGTTACAAAAACTGCCTGACACAGAATTTCCAAATTTGAAACCCTTTCAGTCACTTTTAGACTCTTTCCACCATTCTGAGTAGGAGCTCGTTTGAAGCATGCAGCAGCCTTATGAGAAACACACATCAATCCAGAATCTCACTTTCACACTGAACTTTAACACAAAAGAATTCTGCTCAGGAACCACACAGCTGGCAACCCTAAGACTCATGGGGTTTTCTCCTGCTTTACTTTGCTGTGATAGAGAGTAAGAAGAGAGGGATGGGACCAATGTGGACAAAAGAAGGAAGGCTGGGGAGAGGAGAAGTTTGATTGAGAGAAGGAGCTGTTTAAGGTTTGTCTGTATGGAGCCATAATCACTAACTATTTACTAAAAGTCACAAAGTACACAGCACTACTCACCCCAGTGTCTGTAGTTTACAGTTTGGACTCTTCAGTCCAGCACAGAGGAGCTTCACTCCTGAATCTCCCAGGTTATTGTAGCTGAGGTCCAGTGTCTGCAATTTACAGTTTGGACTCTTCAGTCCAGCACAGAGCAGCTTCACTCCTGAATCTCCCAGGTTATTGTAGCTGAGGTCCAGCTCTCTCAGGGGTGAGTTTGATGACTGGAGAGCTGAGGCCACAATTTCACAGGAGTCCTCTGTAAGATCACAGCTGCTGAGTCTGAAAGAAAGAGGTGATGTGTTAATATTTAACACTTAATATTTTAAATGTAGTATTGATAGTGCTCACTGATAAAGAGTGATAATGAGGATTGTAAGATCTACAATGCTCTTATGAAGATGTCTGTGCTACATTCTCCAGCACTTTACACCTGAGAATAAGATGTCATGCTCAAGTCTGACAGTTCTACAGCTGTGGTTAACGAACCAAACAATAAAATCTCTGATTACAGTAATCTCTGATTACTATTTAAAAAATTCCCTCTTTTCAGGTACTATTCAGTTTAAGAGCTTGTTTACAATCAGGCCTGCATTTAATAACATTCACAGGTCCTTCTGTCCCATGTTTGACTACATATTCCACAATGACCACTTGCACATCTTGAGGTATGGGGTCTAACAAACAGGAAGAAGTTGGATTACGGTCTGTTCTGTTCTCACCTAAATCAAAGGGAACTTTGGGATGTGGTGTGGAAGCCATAAGCCCTCTGTGACAGAGAGCTCTGTCACAGGCTGCAGGCAGCACTCCTACCTCCCCACACTACCGTAACACGAACCTACCGTGCTTGTTTAATGTTTTGTGTACATTTTACCCCCACCCCCAGAGCTCCGAGGATGCACACTCAGGGCTAGCAGCCTGCTTCCCGGTTACACACACAAATGCATCCACATAAAAATTCACCCCATAACAGTCCTACATATTACTTAACATAAACACACACACACACACCTGTTTTTATGTCTTTCAATGTACTTATCGTTATAGCACACTTCGCCTTGTGGTGTTTTGTTGAATAGTTTTGCTGTTTTCACTGTCTCCTATCTTCTGTTTGTTTGTTGTTTTGTTTGAGGAAACCATAGAGTATATAAACATGTAGAGACAGCAACTCCAACAGAATTCAATGGAGACAACGTCAGAACCAGGAAGTGTAATTTTGGCCACCCACTGGGCATGCAGAGTTGTCACCCGTGTCACATGTTTAAAGAAAAGAACGCAAAGCAATGATGTGTTGAACAAGGCACTTGAAAGCCTTCCCCATTGCTGGCTGAGCTCTCCACTCTGCAAAAAAAAAGTATCCACATTTGGAGCATCTGAGAAAATGCTTAGCCTACGATAACTGGCAATTTGATTTTTATAGCAAAAAACTATAAAAATCTTTCATGCAGTTCATTATCTTACAAACTTTTTGGCAGCAGAGATTAATCCTGAGTTTTTGTCCTTGCATATGAAATTCATGATTAATATAAAATGCATTATTTCCATATAGTGTGCATCATGAAATTTATATAGACATAGCAAAAAAATGCTTTTTTTTGCTATGTCTATATAAATTAGATTTCAATAAAGACACTTATGGAAGTGCAGTCTAGTATACTGCAGTATATTTAAACTTTGTGAAGATAATTGCAAGACAGCCTATTTACAGTAATGTATGCTGGTAGGAAATTAAGATTAATCGATGTAGTTGATTGTTTGTTGTAAGGTTATTATTGACTGTCTTTTAGCCTGGGATATAAAGGGTAAAAAAGGGTTTTCACATACTCAGATTAAAGTTGGTCAGCAGTTGCATTACAATTGTTGTAATAGACTCACAAACAAACAGCAACCATTTTGTTTGTTTGTTTGAGAGTCTATTAAAACATTTTAATGGAAATGTTGTCCAACCTTTTCATCAGTGATTTATCCTTTTAGATCCAGCACCTTATCGTTTCTTGTGGTATGAGGCCAGTCCTTTTTGTTTCCTTACACATTTCCACAGTTACTATATAGGATTACATAGGTTGAAGCTGTATAGCAACAAATCTTCAAAACATCTGAATAAACTGTTTTAGTGTCGAAATGTAGTCATCCATGTTGAAAGTCGGGATAGGCGAGAGGAAAAAAATAATCTCTATCTCTAATAATCTATCGCTGCACTTGACTTGCTTACCGTATCGTTTAGCCTAGCTCGCTGTCACTTACTCTGCAGTTGTGGAGTGACAAGACGAATGTCTGGGATCTTGAGCGCCCCCTGCCATGAGGCAAGAGAACTGCCTGCCTCACCTCCAACCTGTTCTCTGCCGTTTATAATCGCTCAGCACACGAAACACGTTACACAAACACAGTTGGTGACAAAAAGCACTGTACATTATATACATAAGCTAAATTATTGAAAATCAGTTTACATATTAAATGTGTTTAAACCATTTTATTGACGCCGTACAGCAACATGCTCTCTCCGCTTAGCAGCCAGCGCAGTTAGCCAGAGGTTGCGCAATCCAAGGTGAGGCTGAGCTCGCTGCTGCCTCACCGGCATCGCTTCCAAGCATTTGAATGGGAAATTAAGAAAATTCAGCGATTTTGAAGAAAGAATAATCGAAATTGGTGAAGCTAAATGAAAAATAAATATTTTTTAGTACAAACCACCGGATGAATATAACAATTTAAATTATTTTATTATTATATATTTTCTTTCTTTCCATGATGGCTGGTGAGGCACTGCCTCACCTGCCTCCCCTGACCACACGTCACTGATCTGAATACTAGACAAGCTAGCATTTTTTTCCCTTTTGTCTTCTCACTGCCGTGAAAGTAATTCTCACCAGTTTAACATCATATAAACTAACACGGACGCATTTCAAACACTGTTTCAATGTTTGTGTGTATGTCTTGAGTAGCTACTTAACATTTACAATGATATTGTAATAAACCCCTACTCAACAGCCACAGCGTCACCCAAACCTCACTGCACTCGCTATTTCCTTTACATTTCAGTTGCCAAGTATGAATTACACCCACTATTGTCTCAAATAAATGACAAAATACCATACTAAAAGTTCCTCAATTTTAATTAGTATTCACAATTAGCCACAAAATAATAGTGAAAACAAATATGATATAGGATTAAATTAAACATTAAAAGACAGGTGGAGGACAGATCATGAAAAGTGAGAATCACATTTACAAGTTAAACAATGTACTACTATTTACAAAATGATTCTCACCCTGACATCCTACGCATTATTTACATCAATCTCTGCAATCCAAATATAAAAAAATACCAAGTAACCTGCTGTGAAAAACTTGCAGTTTTTCAGCGATTTTAACTGAGAACCCAAATTTGTTAAAAACTAAACAAACAGTCTAATGCAATTATAATGGTAATTGTTCCCATTTTGGTATACTTTCCATGAGACAGGCACAAAGACTCTGCATCCCTGTAATAAGCTTTCCTGCCATTCAAGCCCGCAACTGAGGCCAGCATGCTAACATTTTTCCAAGTTCCTCACACCCAGCTCTGCACATGTCATAGGCGTACAAATATGACATCATGGCACTTCTGGAAAAATAAAATGTGTGTATCTTTTTAAGTGCATTGTAAAAACAATGGCAAACTCCTGGAATATAATGTCTGGAGTACCAATTTTATATTGAGCTAAGTTTGAATATCATTATATGAGTATACAGCGGGTAAAATAAGTATTGAACACATCACCATTTTTCTCAGTAAATATATTTCTAAAGGTGCTATTGACATGAAATTTTCACCAGTCAGTACCTGCTGTAAATATTTTTACAATGCTGTTGAAAATGAATGGAGTCCAATGGGAAAGTAGTGTTTCTGGCCACAACTTGCTAGATGGTGACACTTTTTCCGGTGCTTAGGTTGAGAGCTTAAAGTTGGCTCCTTGGAGGAAACCGCCGAAACACTCTGCTACCAGGTGCACTGGTAGGACCCAAACAGATATGCAGCGTCTGTCATCGGGGCTGGCTTAGTAGTGCCTGTCCCGAGTTGCACATGCATGGTGATGGGTGACACCAACATTAATTGTTTTGCAGCAGTGGTAATAAAATAACGGAGCATTCAGTGAAGGAACCATTGTATAATTAATAGTATAATGTGTATAGTGGAAATGCGTATAACTCCACCATATACAGTCAGTAATGCTGCTTTATATGAATTGTGTATTTTAAATTAGCAGCTGGTATGGTCCTGGGGGAGGGGCTTTACATTGAAAAAGCGAGGAGAGGAGTTAATAGTGATAGAGAACAAAATGAGGCCGTATTGATTGATGAGAGAGTTTGTAGTTTTGTTATTTTTTGTATTGTATATATTTATGCACTGTATATATCTAGTTAGCACTTATTTTGTCACTTGATTCACCTTTTTCCACTTTGGTTGGGGTTTTGTGGATTTTGGAGCACTGTAAGTAAACATCTTGCACATGCATGCTATTTGCAGTGGAACCATTTTTTTGTGTGTCTAGACAGCCTGAACCCCCTGTCGGCCTACCCTAGACGACACCATCTTTGTGCACCACTCATATCAGCAAAAGTAACTCATGCCTTTTTATCTAATTGATTAATGTCCTTCTCAGGAGCAGATTCTAATTTTGTAATATGATGCTGAAAATCCTCAACCAGGTAATGAATGATTCCACTGAGCAACTGCCATATTGGATTTAATGAAAAAGTAAAAAAAAATTCTTCACAGGCCACAAATTTTGTCCAATCTTCCCTAAAACTGGCACATATGATCTTCAGACCAAGCCTCACAAAAGTTATCAGATGGATTTTTGACTTTCAAAACTGTTTGTCCGTTACAGCCAATCGAAATCAGCGGTAAAACTGCCAAACAGGAAGTGAGGTAATATGTGACCCGACGCGAGCAAACCCTCCACATTTCGGCAACATCAATTTTACAGGAGAGCACAAAAACCGCTGGCGGGCAGTATTTTGTCAAAAATGAGATAATGGTGGATTCGAATTCCTGAAGTGCTTATGCATCATCTCCCTTTTTGTTGAAAATGAAAATAACTTGTAAGTATGAAAAATTTAATGAAATATCGAGGCAAGCTGGTCCTCCAAGAACTGACAAGGGAGAAAACGTCATCAACTCAGCATTATATTGTACTGTCAAACCAAGCGATCATGTATCATATGGTTTCGTCTTCTGATACAGTTATGCAGCTTAAGATCTCCCAGTCACATCAGATCTGATGTCAATTCGCAATACTAAACAATTTTGATGAAAAAGTAACTGAAATAATGCTTGATTTAAGGCTGAAACTGGTGTTTTCTCTTTCTATGGTGCGTAGTTCCACTTGCTTTTCTTCTTCTAGTGTTTTTAGTAAAGTAGTCCTGAACTTTCATTGGTTCTCACCAACGTGCCGTTTTCTAACAGTTTATAGCCGACTTGTTTACTTTTTTGGAAAAGTTTATTTGCGTGTTGTTAGAATCATGGAATACGATAAGAGTGGCGACAGCTCTCAAACATATTAATTAACTGAATCTCTCCGGTGCAAGACACGTTACTCATTGGGAAGATCTGGTGAGAGGTTACTTTCTTGAGGTGGAGGAGGATAACATGCACCTTGTGCTGTCAAACTTGGAAGATGAGGACAGAAGTGATGAAGAAACCATTCCCGACTTGAATAAAAAGTACTGTATGTGAAAGAGGTCACGAAGCGGATTTTGAAGAACTGAAAGATGATGATGATGCAACTTTCACTGATTTCACTAACGAAGCCGAAGATACAATGCAGTTAGTTGATGTTACTGACTCTGACTGTGACCAACAACTTCCAGAAATTCTCAGTTTCATCTGCAGTTGCGGTCGAAGGCGAAAAGAAAACTCAAAGCTCGGCCAGGAATCCTGCACAAATAAACTGCCTCATGAACGCATCTATGAGCTACGCTACATGGTAAATGCGTTGTCACAGCCGGAAAAGGACATGTTCACTGCACATCAGCACTTTTTGTGTACCTTTTTGTATTTTATTATAAGCTACAGTGTTGTACGTGTCATTAAAATAGTTTCTTGTTTCATAAATATATTCAGACTATAACCATGCACTTCTACTTCATGTGCCCAGACAATCACTGTTGCCCTCCGTTAATCCTTCACCTATAAAAATGTAAATAAATCCCCACACCACTCCCAAGAACAATGGGAAGGATTATCAGCCATCCATCAGCCATTAGTCCTCCAGCCTTTCAGATGCAATTGCATCCTGGGATAGCTTTTTGATCAGAGCTGAGTAGGTGAGAATGAGAGCAATGCCACTTTGAACACACATTAATACGGTCTTTAATATAAAACAATGAGGAGAGCAACTGTTAATGTACCGAAGTCACAGAATGATTAAGAGACATGCAAAGATAGGCTGGGAATGAGAAGAGTAAAAAGAAGTATCACAATTTACCACTAAATTAATATTTTAACTTGAATTCTGTTTTTTTCATATTTGATATAAATTTATGAATTATTTTTTTTTCAAACCTGCAAATTCAAAATGACCTTACTAATTGATTAAATCTCTATTCTAATCTAACCATTATAAGCATCAATTCCTTTTCTAAAAGTGATTTTTGTGCTGAGAATGTATGCAAAAATGAAAAAGGCTGTTTTCTCAGAACTGCAGTTTGCAAAAGTATGATGTTCTATTGAACATTACAGCCAAAGTATTTCTTCAATCTTGGCAAGTGATACCTCATTTTGCAGCCCTGAATCTGTACTTTAGTATCATGTGATAAAATAAAAATGTGAATTTTGCGAATGTGCCCCTCAAATATGCGTTCGGTCACATATATCGGCAACTCTTAGATGCATTGACACCAAACTTGGTATATGGACTCGGAACCCTATTCTGAGGATGTCCGAAAAAATTGTGTCATTTGACCACTGGGGGTGCTGGAATAAGCAAAAATGTGTTTTGGCAAGTAACTGTTGATGTGTTTGCCAGTAAAGTAATTCCTGTGTCTCGTGATATCTTGTGAGATCCCAAGGCTGAGACCTAATTGATGCGGCCACCATATTTGATTTTTTTTAATGTGTAAAACATTTTCACAGGTCAAAAAATATGTGCAATATTCTCCAAATTTGGCACAGATGATCATCAGACCAAGCCTCACAAAAGTTGTCAGATGGATTTTTGTCCGGACTTTCAAAACCATTTGTCCATTACAGCCAAATGAACTCGGTGAAGTGATGTCATATTTCAGCAATGCTTTGATGTGTCAATATCAACCTGGGTACGTGGACTCGGGACCACTTCCTAAGGAAGTGCAAAAATTTGGTGTCATTTGACCTCTGGGGGGTGCTACAGTAAGCAAAAACACATTCTCCCTAATAACTGTTGATGTGTTTGCCTTATAAAAGTAAAAAGGGGTGTGGCCCATGCCACATATAGTGGACTAATATATGTTCACTCCAAAGACCTAAAAACCTTAGGCAGCCTGACCAGGTGAAAAGACGTATCAGTATAAACACATAGATTAACTAAAATACATTCAAATACTATTCAACTGTGATCCCCATGCCTTTCCTTGGTAGAGAAGGGGAAATATGTATAGATCAGAATTAGGCCCACATTCACTTTCTCACTTTGTGCCACTCTTTCTATGCTTGTCCCTTCAAGAAAAGTCTACATAAGGGCCCAAAATGGCCGCCACAAAGGGGGGGAACATTGGGTGTATGTTTGGTGTTTGGCGTTGTCTGGTGTCGTTCTCTTCTTTTGAAAAATTTAAACAAATTATGTCTTGTCGGATGACTGTGGTGATCCTTCATGGACTGATGCACTGCTGAAGGAATAGTAATGCCAGACATTGGGAGTTTCAGCTGTGAGGGCTGATTGGTGAGAACAATTAACATGGTTCCTTGGGTGTGAAGCTTATTGCTTCCATATTTTTATTTAAAATTATTTTTACATCAACAACTTTTTTGGATTCTGACCTTGTTTTGCTTTGTGTTTTTTTCTACTTTTTGATGGGTTGGAATATGTTTTGGAATGGGACTATCTTTCAACAACTGAACCCAAATAGTATTGAAAAAAATGACATATCTTTTTACATTGCCATTATTTTCCTGTTTTATTCATCTTGTATAACTTTCTCCGTTCAGCCTTTGCACATTCACCATTCTCACAAGTGTCATGAATAAATTACCTTCACTGCAGTATGTTTATGTGTTGTATAGAACTCCTATTGCTGTAGCATACTATAGAATTGTTACAGGGATTGTACTGGCAGATCCCAAAATTTGCTCATGTCGGGAATGGACCTCACGAATCAGTACCCCCGTCTTCTCTGGTGTGAAATGCACCTTCCCTAGCTCATCCATGTTCTCTTGCGAAAGCTGGGTGCACGTGATTTTATTACATGTAACACTCAATATGATTGGCTGAAACATGTAATGTCATGCCAACGCCCTCAAATTGATATTAACACATTACTCCAACCATTGCAGATTGCGCCTTGCGAGCAGCGCCATGGTATGGAACTGCCCAATTTGATTTATTGCCTTGAATTTGTGTGGCTGCATCAATTATTTTGACAAGACTGGTTATGTCAACCTCATTTATGACAGGCCTTGAGATCTCCTAAGGCATCATCACACATAAGAATCACTTTTATAAGGCAAACAGATCAACATTTATTAGGGAGAACGTGTTTTTGCTTATTGCAGCTCATTGCAATTTGGATGCAGGCGCCAAATTGGATTCTGTTACAGTTACACCCAATCTTTGGTCAACTGACATAAAACTTCCTATCAATACTTACAGCCATTCTTTGAACATGATCAGATCAAGTTGTCATGGCAACTCTGCCTTGCTGGACTGCTTGGCCTCCTCATCGCTGCTTGCAGCTATATATTTTATTAGAATTCCTTTCGTCATCTCTTGTTGTGTTTTATATTTGGTATGATTTGTAATCAAAATAATGTAATAATTGTATTACAAGGAAACCAATGCAGCATTAACCATTTGCATAAAATCTGAAATAAACAAAATAAAAAAACAAAGGTGGATTCATTGGGGCCCTTATTAAGAACAGTCTTGTGTCTGAGTGCTTTGGCTCTTCTCTTAATTTCTTTGTCACCTGGCTTTTCCCCTGATGACCAATGAAATAACTAAACCTAACTTTTGTCATCTAGTTTTCAATATGTAGCCCCACAAGAATATTTAGTTAATTTCTGTATGTTTGGGTTATTTCTTTGTTTAAATAAAGTTTGAAATTCACTGAAGTGTTTAAAGTTTCAATGCTGTGTACTTGGCCAACAGGTGGTTGACACAACCTAATTCTAAGTTGATGTCCATCTTTCCTTTTTTAGAATGTAATTGGTTTTTGAGTTGTCATTGGGCAATCAGGTATGTGTTATCCTTGTTAGCTGTGGTGGGGAGGAGGAGCTGCAATGAGAGTGAGTTGGGGGAGAGACTTAGAAGACTCCGGAGAGTGCAGACCGACAGTCTGAGCTCTGATCAGAAACTGCTAGATAGTAAATATGTTAGCTAATTAGGTTTACAACAGTAATTGTAGTTAATTATTTTTCGTTGTCCTCAGCAAGAAGCGATGAATTTAGTTAGCAAGCTGCCTCTGCAATGAAGCTAATTTGGGTAGATGTTAGCTATGGACAGACAACGGAGAGAGACTGCAGACTGCTGCATGATTTTCTGGCTAGTAGATCAGTGTGGAGACCCGCCAAACAAACCTTCAAGCCAAACAAAATCGCTTGAGGTAATGGCATGCCATTTTTTTCCTCCATGGAGTGAGATTGGGACATATATTGGAAGAATAAAAATAAATAAATAAAAATTAACTAAACTTACAATGTCAATCAAGTTTACTTCCAATAGAAAGGGTTTTATACTTTTTCTATCGTGGGAATATACACAAAAAATTATAACAAAAAAAAATTGAGATGTAGATCAAATTATCTTAATGACCAATTTTTTTCCATACATACACCAAGGAGTATGTTAAAAAAAAAACATTGGAGTATGTTAAAATTGTCAGGCCCTTTGGAACAGAACATATATTATTTTTAAAACGGTGCTCATGAACATTTTCTGAAGGTCTCTACGGTAAACTGTTAAAGATGCAGTTTAATTTTGTTCATGGCAAATTATTCTTTTATAAATATAAACTGTATATGAAAACATCAGTAACAATCATCTGTATCAAAATGACATATCAGTACTCACATGGCATTTCTGCAGTTCCTCACTACTGGTACCAGTCTCTGCTGACCTGCTGCTGATGTGTTGTACATTTTCAAGTCAAACTCATCCAGGACCTCCTCTGACATCAGTAACACAAAGGCCAGAGCTGAGCATTGGTGTGGTTCCAGCTTTTTATCAGAAAGTCTTCCTGATCTCAGGGAGGTCTGGATTTCCTCCACTAGAGAGTTATCATTCAGTTCATTTAGACAGTGGAACAGATTGATGGTCCTCTCTGCTGAAGACTCTTCACTGATCTTCTGCTTAATGTACTGGACTGTTTTCCAAATGCTCTCTGATCGAGTTTCAATCTGTTTCAGAAGGTCTGGTACAGGTGATCTGCTCCCTGTCTGTGTCAGTTGGTCTGATATTCTTCTTTTATGTGTAAATAAACTTCTTAAGGAGGGTGTGAATGACCTAAATCTTGTCTTGGTCATTTTTTGATCTGTTCCAGGTGATGTATTTCCTGTGTGAATCATTGGGTCTGGTACAGGTGATCTGTTTGCTGTCTGTGTCAGTAGTTCTCCAAAGAGAGTCTGAGTGGAGTCCAGTGAGAGGCCCAGAAGGAATCGGAGGAAAAGGTCCAGGTGTCCATTCTTACTCTGTAAGGCCTGATTCACTGCACTCCTGTGTAACTCAGACAGCTCCATTCTTCCAGCTTTACCTCTTGATTTTTCTGGTATGAGTGCATTTCTGTTCTCATTTACACATGAATGAAACACAAACAAGGCAGCCAGAAACTCCTGAATGCTCAGATGCACAAAGCAGTAGACTTTCTCCTGATGCAACCCAGACTCCTCTTTAAAGATTTCTGTGCACACCCCAGAGTACACTGAAGCTTCACTGACATCAATGCCACTCTCTCTCAGGTCGTCTTCATAGAATATCAGATTGCCCTTTTCCAGCTGTAGAAAAGCCAGCTTCCCCAGTTTCAGGATCATTTCTGCATCTGATGCTGAGATCTTCTTTGAGTTCGTCTCAATGGTGCCATGATACTTCTGATTCTTCACATTGGTCTGAATGAGCAAGAAGTGTGTGTACATTTCAGTCAGAGTTCTGGGTAGTTCTCCCCTGTCAGCTTTATCCATTATTGCCTCCAGAACTGTAGCAGAAATCCAGCAGAAGACTGGAATGTGACACATGATGTAGAGACTCCTGGATGACTGTATGTGTGAGATAATTCTGCTGGCCAGGTTCTGATCTCTGATTCTCTTCCTGAAGTACTCCTCCTTCTGTGGGTCATTGAACCCTCGTATCTCTGTCACCTGGTGGACACACTCAGGAGGGATCTGATTGGCTGCTGCTGGTCGGGAGGTAATCCAGAGGAGAGCAGAGGGAAGCAGATATCCATTAATGAGGTTGGTCAGCAGCACATCTACTGATGCTGACTTTGTTACATTAAAGCAAATCTCATTGTTCTTGAAATCTAGAGGAAGTCGACACTCATCCAGACCATCAAAGATGAACACAACTTTAACTTTATCATGTTCAACACTTTCAATCTCTTTCAGTTGTGGAAAGTAGTGCTGGAGGAGTTGCATCAAATTGAATTCTCTGTCCTTCTTCAAATTCAGATCTCGGAAAGGAAGTGTAAATATTAAATGAATGTCCTGATTGGCTTTTCCTTCTGCCCAGTCAAGAATGAACTTCTGCACAGAGACAGTTTTCCCAATGCCAGCGATGCCCTTTGTAAGCACAGTTCTGATGTGTTTCTCTTGTCCAGGTAAAGGTTTAAAGATGTCATTGCAGAGGATTGCAGTCTCCTGTGTGGTTTGTCTCTTTGATGCCGCCTCAATCTGTCTGACCTCATGTTCATTATTGACCCCCCCACCTCCCCCCTCTGTGATGTAGAGCTCTGTATAGATCTCATTGAGGAGGGTTGGGTGGCCCTGCTGTACCAAACCTTCAAATATGCATTCAAACTTCTTCTTCAGATCAGATTTCAGTGTCTGTTGGGCTCTTGTGTGTTTTTCTGAGAAGAGGAAATATGACAGATAATTTACTTATATTAAAAAAAATCAGTTGAAAACATTGTTTTTCCCCTTGACACAATATTTTACACAAGTCTGTCACACAGTGTGTTACACATCACTCCAACAATCTGCAAAAATGGTGAACAGAAATAGATTCTGCCTTGTTCATGAAGACACATCATATATGTGAAGATCACACAATTCTATTATCTTATTAACAGTAAAAATATAATAAATTGGGTTTCATTTGGTGGCTGTTGGTGGAATGATGTATTATTCTTGTGATGCTGAAATGCTGAAAATGCTTTTCAGATGTTGGAACAGTACACTAAAATACGGTCTGTTTGGCACAGTCACAATTTTCTGTGTTATCTGGCATGTGCTCTCTCACTATTACTTTAACATATCCATTATTCTGGTGTTAAATGAGCACTACAGCCACTTTATGAAGAACTGCACCTGCCTGTGGTGCTCATTTGCACACTAAGGGAATAAGAGATACAGAAAAGTAGAGGCAGGAAACCTGCACCAACAAACATGGAAAATAAGGATGTGTGATGCATCCACTCATTTAAAGGGAATGTGGAAAACATCCTGATTGGTCAGTGTATGATCAAAGCTTTACCTCAGTACTTTGCTCAATCTGCTTCTCTTTCAGTTATTAAAATGCTAAACTGATTCTGCCACAGCTTTTAAAATCTGCATTTTTCCAACCTTTATATTCTTACATTAGGGCCCTGTGTGTTGCACATCTCTCTCAGGGCCAGGTTTACTAAGGAATAGTCACAGCACAAACACATTCACTCTTTAGTGGCTTGTTTGCAGTTGCTAATACTAACATAATAATGACTGATTTACACAAAATAGTGTCTTACTCTTCAGCTCATCTCTCTCCAGCAAGTCAGCGAGATCCTTCTGATTTATGGTCCTCAGGATTTGGAGTGTTATCTTCAGAGATCTCTCACTGCCACAGGTCTCCAGCATCTTCTCAACTACATGCAGGGCCTCAAGGTCCTCCTGTTGTCTCACTGTGCATTCTGGGTAATACTGACTCAGATGGCTGTGAAACTGTTTCAACTCCTCCTTCTTCAACTTCCTCAGAGTGCGCTGGAGAGACTGAAATAAACACATGAAGAAGTGTGCTGTATCAGAGAGACTGAAATAAACACATGAAGAGGTACGCTGTATCAGAGTGACTGAAATAAACACATGAAGAGGTGTGCTGTATCAGAGAGACTGAAATAAACACATGAAGAGGTGTGCTGTATCAGAGAGACTGAAATAAACACATGAAGAGGTGTGCATACAGTGACTGAAATAAACACATGAAGAGGTGTTCAATAATTCACTCCAGTTCTTTGAAGTTCAGCTTTTGCTTTTGATTGACTTTGTAGAGGCAGTAATTCAGATTAATCATGCTTTCCCTGAGAGTAATTGAATAATTTTGTGAATCTGGATAAATAGATTGCTGCATATCATTATGCAAGACAAACTGTGCTGTCCATGTCCGCTGCAGATTCTCAGGTTCCCAAATGCTTGCCATTTTTCAGTCCCAGGAATTTTTATGCCCCAGAAAAGGCTGAAGTAACATTTAAAATGCTTCTGATAAAAGGGATGAATCTGGTCCTGGAAGATTGGCTGAAACCACATTCCAGCTCTGTGTTTATTTTTGTGTTGTGCTCAAAACAAGGTGTGTGTTCCCTAAAACCTACATCCTGTAGGTGTGTTCCCTGCACCCCCACCCTGTGAGTGTGTTCCCTGAACCCTACACCCTGTGAGTGTGTTCCCTGAACCCAACAGCCTGTGAGTGTGTTCTCTGCACCCTATACCCTGTGAGTATGTTCATTACACCCTACACTCTGTGAGTGTGTTCATTACACCCTACACTCTGTGAGTGTGTTCCCTGCACCCTACACCCTGTGAGTGTATTCATGACACCCTACACCCTGTGAGTGTGTTCTCTGCACCCTACACCCTGTGAATATGTTCCCTGCACCCTACACCCTGTGAGTGTGTTCTCTGCACCCTATACCCTGTGAGTGCGTTCACCTGTTATTTTACTGTGCTTGTACTTACCAGCAGGTGTGTATCGTGTCTGTGTTTCGAGGTGACCGTCTAGGTCATAACCAGTAACAGTGCTTCTGGGAGTTTGAGTCCCATAACAGCTGTTACATTACCAATGTGGACTTCCTGCTATAGCCAGTAACAGTGCTGATGGGAGTTTGAGTCCGATAACAAACATGTGCCTTCACTGTAATCTGTGTGAGATTGTGATTCATCAGAATTAGTGGTGTTTAGCAGAGAATTTGAATTGAACCTTTGAATTGAATAAGTTTCACCATATCAGAGTGAGAGGTTGGTCATTCTCATAGTTATGAGCCTGAAATGAGAGGTGAAATAAAAAGTATTCTCACAGCCAAACTCCATGATGATTAATATATAGATGATTTAAAGAGATATCACACCTTTTTTGTGAGGGTTAATTCCATACACTGCTCTCTCCTCTCTGGACTCTTCTGTTCCAGACAGCTGGACTCTGCTGATTGCTGGACCCTGCAAAGAGGTTTGCGAGGAATCAGAGATCCGACAGAAAGAAACAGTGAATTAAAATGTTTTTTTTTTAATGTTTTTGAGAAAACATTGTAACACCTGTCTTGTAAAAACCTGCTGCACCCACGTTGGGGGTGGGGGGTTTGTGGGGCTGGGGTGTTTGGGTGTAGGTGGGGTCACTCATACTTATATCAAACATTGAACCTGTCGTTAAAACATACCTAACCATTCAATTAACCAATGAAACAGCCTTTGGGGTGTGAAACAAAAGTTGATAATTGTTCAAGAAATTTTCACTTCCTTATAATGAGACTTGATTACACATGCCTCTAATTTAACTGTATCATCAAGCACTAGATAACACAATTTAAACCTTTCAAGAAACATCATCACAGATGCACCCTCTCTCAACAGGATGAGAAAAGACACCCTTACACCAGAGTCTGGATCCCTAATGTTAAAGGTTACCAAAATGATATCCCTAGTATTTGATAACTTCTCTGTTTCATAAGTGTGAAGAAAAAAAAAACTGTGAAAAATTCTGTGTTGATGCTTATTATATTGCTTATGTTAGAACCTTCATTCTTTTCACAACCTTCACCTGACATCCTGGTCCTGTGGTTTAGGCAGAGCTTGTTCTTTGTGTTAAGATACAGGTGGCTGAAGTTGTTGATATGTTATGCCTAACAGAGATGTTTATGTGCCTTTTTGACAAAAGAACTGTCCAGACCCTGCTTAAATATTATAGGATGCTGTATGCTCTGCAGGGGAAAGGAGGTGGTGTTAGCAAAGCAGGAAAAACACATAGCCAGCTGGTGAACCACGTATTTTCCTTCTGTTTTCTCTAAAATAGAATGAAATAAATTGTTAATTGTTCCAGTTAACCTCATCCTCTTACTGCAGCTCGAACTCACAGCACATGGAGACAGAGCTTCCAGTTAACCTCATCCTCTTACTGCAGCTCTAACTCACAGCACATGGAGACAGAGCTTCCAGTTAAACTCATCCTCTTACTGCAGCTCTAAATAACAGCACATGGAGACAGAGCTTCCAGTTAACCTCATCCTCTTACTGCAGCTCTAACTCACAGCACATGGAGACAGAGCTTCCAGTTAACCTCATCCTCTTACTGCAGCTCTAACTCACAGCACATGGAGACAGAGCTTCCAGTTAACCTCATCCTCTTCCTGCAGCCCTGACACCTGAATGTGATGTGGTACACCCCACCTACACCTGAGTTTGACACAGCATTCCTAACCTACACCTGAATGTGAAATGGTACACTGTCATACACCTGAATATAATATGTCCCCCCATCTACACTTGCATATTGCCATTGACAGATAAACATAATGATAATGAAGTGTAAAAATGCACCCATTTTCTTACCTTGGATCACCTGTAAATCCTCCACTGAATTGTATGGGTTTTTCCATTGACCGGTCACTCTTCATTGACAGACAGCTGGGTACAGGTGACCCTGCTCTTTCACTCTGCATCCTATTAGAGAATAGAAACATTGCACATTTGTTTTAAAATATTATTCAGTGGTGCGCTCTGGTAGCTCATCCGGTAGAGTGCATACCACGTAAAGCCAAGGCCCAACTGCACCCCGGTTTCAAATCTGGCCAGGGCCCTTTACTGCATGTCCTCCTCCCCCTCTCTCTCCTCTACATTTCCTGTCTGCCTCTCTACTGTAACTGTCAAATAAGGTGAAAAATCCCCAAAAAAATATCTTTAAAATATTATTTTGTGAAAACAGCCCAGAAGTTCAAGGTGCCACCAACAATAAACCCAGCTTATTCTCATAATGTCCAACTAAGAATAGTTATTTTACAGAATTACCTTGATGATAAGCAAAACTGTGGGAAAACCATTTTTCCTTGCAGGATTTACATTTCTACAGGTTGTTAGGTACAGCAATACAAGGTACTGACTTATAAAACACAATGTGGGAACTTGAGGTGCAGAGGCAACATGAAGGAAGAAGAATTAAAATATCACTTTGTAGCTGAGGAAGCACTTCAATCTCTCACCTTAAAGTACTCTTACTGCAGCTCTAACTCACAGCACATGGAGACAGAGCTTCCAGTAAACCTCATCCTCTTACTGCAGCTCTAACTCACAGCACATGGAGACAGAGCTTCCAGTTAACCTCATCCTCTTACTGCAGCTCTAACTCACAGCACATGGAGACAGAGCTTCCAGTTAACCTCATCCTCTTACTGCAGCTCTAACTCACAGCACATGGAGACAGAGCTTCCAGTTAACCTCATCCTCTTACTGCAGCTCTAACTCACAGCACATGGAGACAGAGCTTCTAGTTAACCTCATCCTCTTACTGCAGCTCTCACACCTGAATCTAATATGTCACACCCCACCTACACATGAATGTTGCCATTTACAGGTGAACATAATGATAATGAAGTGTAAAAATGCACCCATTTTCTTACCTCGGATCACCAGTAAATCCTCCACCCCACCTACACATGAATGTTGCCATTTACAGATGAACATAATGATAATGAAGTGTAAAAATGCACCCATTTTCTTACCTTGGATCACCTGTAAATCCTCCACTGAATTGTATGGGTTTTTCCATTGACCGGTCACTCTTCATTGACAGACAGCTGGGTACAGGTGACCCTGCTCTCTCACTCTGCATCCTATTAGAGAATAGAAACATTGCACATTTGTACTCTTACTGCAACTCTAACTCACAGCATATGGAGACAGAGCTTCCAGTTAACCTCATCATCTTACTGCAGCTCTAACTCACAGCACATGGAGACAGAGCTTCCAGTTAACCTCATCCTCTTACTGCAGCTCTAACTCACAGCACATGGAGACAGAGCTTCCAGTTAACCTCATCCTCTTACTGCAGCTCTAACTCACAGCACATGGAGACAGAGATTCCAGTTAACCTCATCCTCTTACTGCAGCTCTAACTCACAGCACATGGAGACAGAGCTTCCAGTAAACCTCATCCTCTTACTGCAGCTCTAACTCACAGCACATGGAGACAGAGCTTCCAGTTAACCTCATCCTCTTACTGCAGCTCTAACTCACAGCACATGGAGACAGAGCTTCCAGTTAACCTCATCCTCTTACTGCAGCTCTCACACCTGAATCTAATATGTCACACCCCACCTACACATGATTGTTGCCATTTACAGATGAACATAATGACAATGAAGTGTAAAAATGCACCCATTTTCTTACCTTGGATCACCTGTAAATCCTCCACTGAATTGTATGGGTTTTTCCATTGACCGGTCACTCTTCATTGACAGACAGCTGGGTACAGGTGACCCTGCTCTTTCACTCTGCATCCTATTAGAGAATAGAAACATTGCACATTTGCACTCTTACTGCAACTCTAACTCACAGCATATGGAGACAGAGCTTCCAGTTAACCTCATCATCTTACTGCAGCTCTAACTCACAGCACATGGAGACAGAGCTTCCAGTTAACCTCATCCTCTTACTGCAGCTCTAACTCACAGCACATGGAGACAGAGCTTCCAGTTAACCTCATCCTCTTACTGCAGCTCTAACTCACAGCACATGGAGACAGAGCTTCCAGTTAACCTCATCCTCTTACTGCAGCTCTCACACCTGAATCTAATATGTCACACCCCACCTACACATGAATGTTGCCATTTACAGATGAACATAGTGATAATGAAGTGTAAAAATGCACCCATTTTCTTACCTTGGATCACCTGTAAATCCTCCACTGAATTGTATGGGTTTTTCCATTGACCGGTCACTCTTCATTGACAGACAGCTGGGTATAGGTGACCCTGCTCTTTTACTCTGCATCCTATTAGAGAATAGAAACATTGCACATTTGTACTCTTATTGCAGCTCAAACTCACAGCACATAGAGGGACAGATTTTTACATTCACTTGTGCATATTTACTCGTGCAAATTTACTTTCAAAATTGAGAACATTAGTTCAATTGTAGTGAACACCAAATACAGGCAGAGTGTATTTCAAGTCCAACCATTTGCCAAAAAGTAGTCCCACAATGAAGATTTCAAGAAAAGTCTGTCTTTTCTCCTTGTGTACACGATTTAAAAGATGATAAAGCACCAAATTAAATTAATTCATACTGCACTATAATATTATTAAGGTCTGAAGCATTTTAATCCAAAGTATTGTGAGTAAATTTTCACAAGCTTTTTATCAATAGATATTGTCAGTTTCCAGATTTAAAGGCTTTTAATACAAAATTTAATTCTGATTGTGAAATCTTGTTTCTGACAAATGTATTTTCTGGCAATCTTCAGGTTTAGAGGTAAAAAAATTAAAGAACAAATTTTAGATCTATTCTGTGTATAAAACACAAATTGAAATTTTTACCACAAAATTTGATTCAATTGTTTTTTTAAGCGATAATTAATCAAGCTTTTCTGGCTGGATATGACTTTTCCCAGTTCTTAAGAATGGGTGATATACAGTATATGGCCACCTATTATGCACTGCTGATATGTTTTATAGATCAACAGACCTGTAACCACACAAAATAACAACATACTGAATAAACAGAGATAAACACAAAAACACCCTCTACACCACATATAATGAATTAAAACACACAGACAAAAGTGCAATATAGTAACATGTAGTAACTATATAGTAACTCTGAATAAACACAAACACACCAAACATGCACACATACATTGTGTATTATTTCTATATTATAGAATATATGATGCATAATATATCAGGCACATTATTTTTTTTTTCTAAAGATATTTTCTGGGTTTTTTCCACTTTATTTGACAGTTAAAGTAGAGAGGTAGACAGGAAATGCAGGAGAGAGAGGGGGAGAGGACATGCAGCAAAGGGCCCAGGCTGGATTTGAACCTGGGCTGCTGCAGCAAGGCTGAGGCCTTGCGTGGCGTGCACTCTACCAGCTGAGCCACCGGGGTGCACCATCAGGCACATTATTACATGATAAATGGCACTACAGTCAGAACGGCAGAGGGTGAGAGGGTGGTACCTGAGAGATACAGGTGCATTTACTGTGGGGTTTTATCATTAGGTACTTTAACACCTCTACACTCTGGTTATAATAGAGTTAAGCCCTCTGTGTTATTGGACCCAACACTGATAATCATAATCACATGGGAACTGGGTATATCTGTATTACCATGTCACACCCCCTCCTCATCTCACTTCACTGGCTACCTCTAGAAGTGTAAAACCTTGGTGCTCGCCTACAGGGCAGTGACTGGAACTGCTCCACCGTACCTCCTGTCAATCTTCAAACCCTACACCCCATCAGATCTCCATGTCCTGCACCTGTCCTGTCCTGTTATTATTTGAGATTAAGTTGATATACAGTGGATTTTAGAGCATAAATAGGCAGATAAATTCTCTACATGCAATACAAATCCATCACAGTTTAATACACCACACACAAGGAATTGTGGGAAGGCATTTATTTCCTTTCCTTTCGTAAAGGATGGTCCAGTGTACCCTGTGCTAAAGGAGATCAGAAAGGAAGCATTGAAGCACATTTCCTTAGCATTTGGAAAATTCAAACCGCTCTTATCATGGCTGCCACTTTGATACTTCCAGGTCATTTCACTCAGTGAAAATGTAGGAAAAAGTAGGAACCTTCCTAAGCAAAAAAGACTGTTTAAACGCAGCCTGGGATCATATTTTGGTATGATATTGTATGTAAAATTTATTACAGGCTTGCAGTGAAGCACTTTATTAACTTAATGGTGTATGGCTGTATTTGGCTCTAACTTTGACATTACTTTGTAGAACTCTGTTTTCACTTTGACATTAAAGAGTTTTTTCCAATAAATTTTTGTGTGAAAAAAGCCAAATTTTATTGACCATCATTGATTTATGAAAGCAATAAAAGGCTAAAACATTCAAGGGGGTGAATACTTATGATAGGCACTGTATATATATATATATATATATATATATATATATATATATATATGAAGGAGGGAACCAGGACACTGACAGCAGTACAATGGGAGGAGCTGAGGAGCTTGCTCCTCCCTCCACCTCTCCTGGCACCGCAGTGTGTTGTGCTAATCCAGCACTAATCATGTGTCCTTTCTCTTATACATATTTCATGTCACAGTGGTTACATTGTAAAACATATATATATGAAGTGATGAAGTCACTGGAACCTAAAATATGTCAGTGAGACAGGGAACACAACTCCTGTATAATAAAAACCTCAAAACACTAGAAATATTGGGCCTTCAAACAAACACTAACTAGACACCTGAAGAGGAAAGCTGGGCAGAAAGATATTGGATTATTAAACTCAAAACTAGGTTCCCAGGAGGACTGAACAAATGTTAATCCTTCACACAAATACAGTACTGACTTATTTCTTCCCAGTTAAGGCTCGAATACTGTGATTGGCTGGTGCATACCCCAAGAGGCCTTCATACCCCAACACTAATCAAAGTACAGGTGAAGCCCAGGTAGCATGAACACACCATTACTCATTTATAATGGGATGTAGTCATGACTAAAGAATACAAAACCCTATAAATATATGTACAGTATGTATCCTTTAATGGAGTTTGTTAAAACTAAAGTACTGGTGAAGTATTTCCCGACAATACCTCTGTCTGTCCAATCAAGTTTGAATCGCCACGTACTTCCCATCATGCACACTGCTTCCGGCATCCCTCCCCCTCCTCAACTCCACCATCATGTCTACTTTCTTTCCTCTTTATTTCGCTTTCTCTTCTAGTGGTCCAGTGGGGGGTTCACCTCACCCAAAATTGTACAGAATGACGCTGCCCCCTTGGACACCAAGCCCAAGATCAACTGTACTGTTGTACAACTTGTCACATCACAAACTTCTAAGCACTCTCAATGTTGTCTGAAAATTCATTCGACTGAATCTGTCAGTAAAACATCTGTTTAGACTCAACCTGCCTGGATAACTGCATTAAGAATTAGGTGATTAACCTCATGAATATTGCGTTGTACAGGGGCCAGAAATAAGCATTTCAAAATTGAATGAAACAAATCAATATTGACACTGATTCTTCTTAAAATACAAATTTAAAAATAAACATTTTACATGACACTGATCTTATTCAAACTAAATAAGAGCAATGACTGGAATAGACCATTCATTTTTCAGCAATGTTTCACAAGCAAATAAATGAGATTATACCTCCATATTCCCATTCCTCCTCACAGCCCTCTTTAGTTTTTCTCCAATCCCCATCACACTCCACAGTACTTACTGAATTTTTTTTCACTACATTTTGTTTCTTCTTTCACTCCCTTCTCCTTGCTCTTTCAAATGGTGTCTGAGTGCAAAGGTTACTTTCAGTTTCACACTTTGGACTGACACAATCAGTTTATTACTTTGTTGATTCTGTGAGCCCTGTGTGGGTGGAGCTTATAACCCACTTTATTTCTGTTCTGGCCAATTTGATCATACTGGCTTGCAATGAAAATCACATATGCTAGCCCTCAGCTTAAGCAGCTTAAGTTAAGCAGGCTATTGACATGCTATAGATTGGTATAGATTGGAAAATAGGTCCTGGCCCTTAGATGTCATCTGTGATGGCTTTGCATAATTATGGTGTATATTCCATATAGTCCTGGGAAAGGGAGGGTTCACACTGCACTAATTCATTTTCATTTGTTTTATTGCATCATTATTAAATGTACACATAGTCCTCCACATTTTTAAACACCAAAATGTAATTCAGAACTTATTTATTTTATAATATTTTCATGTTCAGGGGAGTATGATAAACCTGGAGGGCACTGTATCACTTTGTATGAACTTCTGTTACACTTGGTCAGGAGTTCAAAGTATTATATGTCTGTTACTTTTTACCACTGGGCAAATGAGCAGTGATATCACTATTCAGTTAAAACATTTGATCAAATAATTAAAGTTGCTACTTTCTAAAGGTGACAGTATGTAGACACCATTAAAGGTTTATTGGCTTCCCTCTGTAGGCAATAACCTTCCGGATCCTCACCATGCATCTAACCCACTAACTTCAACCCTAACACTAAACCGAACAGCAACCCTAATCCTGCCTCTAACCCTAACCCTAGCACTAATCCTAACTCTGCCTTTAACCCTATCCCTGCCTCTAACTTAACTCTCACAGTAACCCTAATCCTGCCTCTAACCTAACCCTACCCTTGCTTCTAATCTAACACTAACCCTGCCTCTAATTTAACTCTCACACTAACCCTAATCCTGCCTCTAACCTAGCCCTAACCCTATCCCTGCCTCTAACCTAACCCTAACACTGACCCTAACTTCAGACAATTCATGAACCACACAAAACACACCACAGATCCATCACAGTTAAATACAGCACACACAATCAACAAAAAATATATTCTGGGGCACAACCACTTACAAAGACCCTCATTTCCCCAAGAACTCATACTAGGCACCAATTATTATTTTCAAGACACAGGTGCACAGGCACCATTACACGAAACTGCCTCCACTCAAAGCACACCTTCAAGGTCCTGATCAAATCCAACAGACACTGTACTCAGATTCTGACTTTGAAGATGCCAACAGAACTATCTTTAACATCTTAAAACCAACGGGTTATTGCAGATCTTTCCTCAGAAAGGTCAGGCACACCGTCTTGGCTACAAAACAACAGGACACAAGAAAAATGCATCTTCCCTATCTTTCATTTAGCCAAGTAGTCAACCGGAAAATCAAACAGAACCTGATCATGATCCTGGGAAACACAGACCTGCTTCAGGACTACTGAATCATCTAAATTTATTTATTAAAAAATCTCATTGGCCATCTGGTAAATAGTAAACACTCAGAAGCCAACACTGTACCCACACAAGACCTGTTACTTTACAAAGCAGAAAGGAACTGTGACAGAGGGCTCTGTCAAGGCTTGCGGCGCCACTTAATTCTCACTTTTTTACCCCCATACAAAGTTTCCCTGCCTGTAATAGCTAGCTCACTGTGAGTGCACGTGTAACCGGCCTTGCTGCGCCAATGGGTGTTGTCTGCGTTGTGCTCTGGTAAGTTCTCCAGACTCTATTACTTACTGTTGGAACAGAAAAGGAAAGGCTGAATATTAAATATATTTCGTCGCTCCCCGTTCTGTTATCCAGACTAGCACTCTGACAAGCCTGCGCGTGCATGTACTTATGTAGCACCACTAAGCAGACGCGCTTACACACAGTGCCCCAAACGAGACACCAGGTGGAGACGCATCAACCAAAGGCTGCGAACAAAAGATGGAGTGATTTTGGTTAATTCACATGTCAACCTGTTACACACGCACAGTTGCGTTAGCATATGCCCCGGTTCATACACGCATATACAGACATTATAACTTCGCATTTCCCTCTCCGTTTAAAGTGACAACCTTATAAGCACACAACTACACACATTTGGTTACTGTTTTGAGTCTTATTTTACTTATACGCGTTTCCCAAAACCGTCGTTGTCTAACTATGGTTGTACTACCCTTGTGAGAACAGTAGTTAGCAGTTTTGGTGTTTCTAAAAACCATAGTTCCAACGAACATTCACAATCATTGAAACATTCAGTGATCATCTTTGTCTTAATTCATGACAATACCTGACTTTTGGAACAGTTCGCAGCATTTTGAGACATGAAACACTCCAAACGCTAAATCGTATCATTAACAACGTAGTTCAAACTACCGTGGTTCGTACAAACGTTGTTCCCATTTGCGACGTACTTAATATGGTTCTGAGAAACTGTCGTAACTTGGAAGTTAGTTTCTCGAACGATCCACCTTTGGGAAATGCACCCCTACGCACTGAAGCCTTTATGCGTCATTTAAACAATTTTGAACCATCAACTTTATGTTGGTCAGGACAAACTCACGCTCATTGTATTTGACATATTGGAATATGTGGGCAGGCTAGACCTGTCACTTCACCCGCAAAAAAAAAAAAAAAAAACAATATCGTGTAGAATCAGACAAAGAATTTATGGTAGGTTAAACTGTATGATAGATTAAATTGCAAGACTACATCTAAAAAAAACCATTGGGTCCACAAATGTTAGAATTTACACTAAAAAACGGACGTTCTCCGCAATCTCCCGGTACCTGTTTATGTCCTCCACACAAGATGAAAACCGGATTGTTCATGTCAACAGCGCATAACTTCCATCTAGATAAAAATGTCGCTTGAGGTTCAGTTTATCCCTTTGAAAACATACAGGCTGTACCCTTTTGCATCCCTTTCAAAACCGTTTATTTAGGCAAATGTGGTAAAGACAGTGTTTCATAATCCAGTTTTCATTCTATGCGCTATTAATTACAACGCAAGTCTGCTTTAAAACGGCTGTATCTGTATTTTCACTTACACTGAACGTTAGCATCACATGTCTGACCTTTTTTTTTTTTTTACTTAACTCAGAGGTACCTCGGTTAAGTTTGTTCAAACATCCATTATAATAGGCTACTGTGCCTCACGCAATTTTTGCCTCTAAATTGAGAAGTGTGTCATGAGTGATGGAATTTGCAATTTATATAAAAGTCATATTTCCATCAGTCTGTCGAAAGAATTTTGATGGACCCTCAGCTTGTTCTAACTACATAATCATGCACATTTTGCTACCCTGGGGTCTCCGACGTTCTATGGTGTGTTCAAATCGCGATATTCAATGTTTTATTCAATTTTATTCCTTTTTACTCTCTTTTCAGTCCTCTTCCGTAAGACTTACTTTCACAATTTAGACTCATTTTCTTGTCGCGGGATTTATAGCCGACATTATGCTATTCTTGTGCAGACATTACAGTGTAATGTATTAACGAACGTTACTATTCCCAATTCAAATGAACCTTGTTTGTAGTCTCTAATAGATTGATAATAGCCTACACAGTTTTTACAGCTTATTGATCCTGACCCTTGGACATCATCTTCGATATATTTGACTATCTGGGGCATCAGTTTGTAGTTTCATAGTAAAAATTTGGGAAATTTCTTACAGAAATGCATTCTAGTCCATTACTTTAATATAATTGCAATAATTTAGGCTGCTTATCCGAACACTGCCAAAAAAATCACTCAAACCATTTTATAACCCATAAGTATATTTACCATGGTAATAAAATCAGTTTTCTTATAATTTCACATCACACCACACAAATCAGCAACATTGGGGTCAGTTTTGGTCCTTTTTTCAGTTTTAAATACATTTTAAATAGCCTTACACAACATTCATTGTCTTTTGACTGATGATGGCAACCACTCCCTGTGTTAAGAAGCATTATAAAATGGTATAATAATCATCAATCAGTAGTAAATCTGACATATTGTTGAGGTTCCTTTTTCTAATCCGTTTGTCCTTTCCCCTGTATGTGCACACCACTGTGAAACAGCGGTGTGCTGATAAGCAAACAGAACACAGATAGCCTTCCTGTTTGTGCAAATGCGAAACCAGGTGTTCTATAGACCTACTTTTCAAACTTTTTAATTAGCCAACACCATCATTCCAAAAAGCTCGCTTCAGACTAACTTGAGGGGGACGTGAAGGCCAAAACACAGCATTTCATAAAACAAACTAACAGCACTCAAATCGCAATTCCCAAAACGTATTAACAATTCAATAACACTGCGACAAAAATGCAACGCACAGTACGATTTCACAAGACGAAGTAACAAAACCGAAATGCAACTTCACTTCACAAAACAAATGAACTCAGAAAACACATTGATATTTAACGCAACGGAATAAGTATGAACTTAATTGAATAAGTTCTGTGTTTGTTTGTATGGAAGATCATTTTCCTGGTCTCTTATGCTTTGAAAATTAGTTCAAAATAAGTCTGACTCGCGCTTCAGCAGGTTCGTGTAGAGCAGCCTGACCACTCCCGCCAATTAATGAGCTGTTCGTGTCCACCTTTTCAAATAAAACGCTCATAAAACAGCCAGAGAATATTTCTTTTGAATCCTTTCTAATATAATTCTAATGAATCTGGTTATCATTAAAATTCACAATGTCCTGAGTAATGAGTCTCTGAAGCTCTTCATCTCTTGCCCTATGTATTTATAGGAAAGTATATGATTATATTCAATCGATGCTGTTGTTACTGGTATCAAATGAAGAGGGTGATAGAAAACTGTACTAACTATTGATCTAAAATACCACATTCAAATTGAGACGGGTTCTGGAGAAAATGCATATGATTGAAATATGGACCTAGAAACAGCAACCCCGCAATGACCGTATACAACTGATCTGTATACCTATTATAGTTAGCCCATGCATACATGATGGTCATTTGAAGGTGATTTTTTTTATCAACACTGTGATTTCTGTAATCTTCACAATACGTACTGAGTTCTTAAATACCTTATTTCATTCGCTCTTTCATGTTGTTCTCAGTCTTCAAAATGCCGTATTGATTTAGTTTTACTTTCAGTTTTTCTTCGGGCTGTTCACGCGAGACATTCCGTTTCTTCCCTGTTTACTCAGCTGTGTATACGAAAACTAATGGAAGTTTGTTCAGCATATACTATTTGTTTGAAGGGATGTTTGATTCGAAGCATGGAAATTTGTCATGAGTGATTAAATTTACGTAATTTTAGATTTCATTGTAGGCCTAAATTATTTCCATTTATTTTTTATTTTATCAAATCCACACAGTCAATTTTATACATTTCCATACAACTAAATACGCATTTCAGTATCCAAAAACCAATACTGAACAAAAACGTGGATGTAATTCCGTGGCGATGTTACGAATATAAACTTATGTCTCCTAATTGTTTTTAAAATAAATAAAGAGTTCGTAGCGTTTGCACATCATCAATAACAGCGAACAGAAGAGAGGTAGATGGGACATATAGGGTATGTGTAAGCAATGAGATTTCATCGTTAGATATCTTACGACTTTGGAGACAATCGAGGTAAGATCTGTGTTTTGTTGGCCTCGACACAGATTGCTACTATTAAGTGATATTTGGAATTTAAACACTGTTAATGACTGCATCATTTATCGAATTGTTAAATTACAAAATCAAGCTCCACATTTACTGTCTCCTTTACACTAGCACAATAAACGTTTAATTGTACATTCTAAAAATGCACGACAATAACATTTTTGAACTGTCTACCTTTCATTTCAGATTTATAAGAAATCTGACTTTATACCTTCCTTTGTGAGGATAAACCCTGAGGATGGCAGTAAGTGCACTGTAAAGGTTAAAGAGAGCTGCAGAACAGGGTCAAAGGGGCCAGGAAGACCTCTTCTCTCTACCTGCAAGTGGCCTCATTCATAAGGGACTTAATGGAGTTTGACTGGAGGGATGACCATGAGAAATATGGTCATTTTATGTATTTATTTTTATAAGGCTGAAATAATTTAATTTCTACAGCCAGTTTATCATTCTGAACACTACGGTTTAATTTGCTAATAAGATGTAGCGCATTTATTGAGCATCATCCTTAAGTTGTACTGGCTGCCTTTGTATGGATGACACCATGTCTTATTTAAAGTGACTCTTTCTTGCACATTTATTGTGTTAGTATCTAGCATTGTGTTATTGTGTTAGGGAACACAAGCACAGAACAAAATGTTCAATGAATACAATGTGTGGTCAACATTTATACAGTTCAAGGATGATACATTAGCATGTGGTGATCAGGTAACCCCAGGAAGTGAGGCCCATACAAGGTAATGGGGAACCTCACATTCCCCAGATGGCAGGTAGCAGGTCGTTAACAGGAGGCACCATTTGGCTCTGGTCAGATGCAGTGACATCCCTTTGTTATTCTAATACATATCCTCAAATACTGTGCCGCTGTCCAGAACTGTCTCACAACAACTGGTATTACTGAAGTACCCTCCCCTCCGGCTGCATGGATAGAATCAGACAATCCTCTGCCAGTCCTGCTTTGGAATTTTTTTTGTGATACAATACGATGTCATTTTTTGTATCATTTCATATTTTGAGTTTTTTTTCTCCACCTGAATGTGCGTAGGGTGTCCAATTATTGCTTCAGTGATAAAATATTCTTTGGCTCACCAATAAAGATATTGGAAAGCATCCTGGATGCTTTTGGCAATGTTTGTAAATGATCTTGTATCTACAAAATGTATTTGTTATTATGTAAATACATTATCTTACATATAAAGATGAAGATGTGTGTTACTTTGATTTCAACAAAACACAGGACATACCGTATACCATATCTGAATAAACAGTACTCTACTTGATACTCAACTTTCACATTCGTGTTCTTTATAAAAGTTTCAATATTTAGCAGGAAAACAGTTACTCACCATAAAGAAAACCGCTTCACGAGTTCCTGATTTGCTGTTATACAAAATATAGTAGTTTACAGTGTTACAGTAAACATATATAATATATTTATTTTTTTACATTTATTTGAATAATATCTATTTTCTATGGACATTATTCTACAGGGGACATGGTGTAGAGAAGACCTGATCACTCACTGTCCCCCCAGACTATAGACACATTTTTGAACCCTCACATAGGCGTTGCAGATAGATGGAAGCATCATTGCTGAAGGCAGAGTTTCAGGGGGCTGATACTTTTGTACAAATCAGAATCACAAAATCTAACTGAACCAGTCCAAAAAAGTGAATATTCTATTTGATAAAAAAATTAAATAGAATTAGTCTATACACAAAATGACATTTATCTCTGTGCAGTAGATATTCCTGAATAGGTCTTTCCTAACCTCCATAAAGAAGCAAGCCATGTCCAGGCCCAGGGAAGTGTGCTTCTCTGTGGGGATCTGAATGCCAGAACAGGAACACTGCCTGATTTCACCAACACGGATGGAACCATCTATACAGCTGGCCAAAACAACTGAAACAATGTAAATTTCCCCCAAAAGAAACAACTATGACTGTGAAGATTGTGGTCCTTCCCAGAATTGGCCACCAGAGGGAGACATAGCTCTCACTCTCCCAGAGACCTTCATGCTTATGGAATACATATTGT
>CM040748.1:39520458-39562942 GCA_022829145.1 Albula goreensis | reverse complement strand
CAGTAGGTTTCATCTCCTTAGACATTTTTTATTGGATGCGTGTAACCAGCTTTCACCGTTCTTAGAAAGGGAAAGAAAATGCACCAATGCCATCCTAGTGCGTACCCAAATCCTCTCCACCCTGGGGTTTTTGGGCACCACAATATTCCAACAGCAGTTTGTGGACTAATCTGGCATTCCACAACCAAACATGTGCTGAATATTGCCTGCACTCCTGCATGCCATAATTTCATTGACCTCACAATACATACAGTGTCTATATACTGCTGCTCAACAGGCAACAGTGGAAAGGAGTTACCATGGCATAGGTGGATTTCCCAATGTCATTGGAGCAACTGACTGAAATCAACTGGCTGTAATGTCGCAATAAAAACACCATCATTCAACAAATTCAACTTTGTTAACAGATGACGTTTCCATTCAGTTAATGTGAAGGTCATCTGTAATTCATTTGGCTTTGCTGAATGTAGTGGCCAAATGGCCTGGTGGAACACATGAGTATTTAATAATGCAGAACAGATCAGTTGGCCTTAAACTCCAGGGAAGAGTTGTTGAGGATGGATGGCTCAGTGGTAAGTGATTCATGTTTTGTTTGCAATGTTTTATTTGCTAGCTTAGACCTGTACTGGGAAACAATATCTGAATGTTCTGTTTATAACTGCAGGAGCCCGGAGCTACCCATTAAAAACATGGCTGATGACTCTCCTCACTGACCCCTCCAACCAACAAGCAAGTCCATGCATGCTCAAGGGCGATGGTGGAGCGCACCACAGGCCTGCTGAAAGGACGTTGGCTGTGCTTGTGTGGGACAGGGTGCACACTGCAGTACCAGCCTAGCCAAGTCTGCCTCTCAAATCAAAGTCCTTCACATAACATTAAGTGAATCTAATAGAATGTACATATTCCTTTTTAGGTTTGCTACGTTGTTACGGCTTGTCGTGTGCTCCACAATATTGCCATAATTGGCAAAACGGCATTCCATTGAATGATCCACCCAGACCCGACGAGCCCATGCCTGACAGGGATCATTTCCAACCCCCTACTGCTGTGGCACTGAGGACAAGACTCAGTACCATACAACCATTTTAGCTATGTGTTCTTCCAAATATTGTAATCAATTCATAAAGGAAAACATCTTTACATTTCAACATTATTCATTTTTTCAAATGGTTTTTCAAATCCCAGCACCAGCATTATAGCAGAGTATGACACCCTTTACAATATATTTCTTCCATACAGTTTTCAGCTGAATATATTGCAAAACGAATTAAGTCTTTTAAGCCAAATTTTAGTTTCTTTATTTGTTCTTATTATTTAAAAGCATTTCCCCCCAGCAGTGAGTTTAGGGTTTTCCCATAGTGGAAATGAGGGTAAATCCAATTCTTTTTGGTGGTGAATTAATATGGCCATATCACAAGAGAAACTAACAAGGGAATTCTGAATATTTCTTTTGTCATTTGGATGATACCACAGGGAAGCCAAAGATAATTGTTTATTCTTTTCAGTGACAATTTTCTCTTCCAGCCACATCCAGCTGCCGATCTTCCAATGCCTTCTGTAAGCCCAGCACAGGGGATATTTACCATTATAAGACAAATAATAAGTCTGCAAATCTGGTACTGCCAAGCCCGCCTTGTTTATGGGCATACTATGTTGTTTATCTTTCCAAGGGAACGTTGTAAACAGCTAATTTATATCCTTAAACTAATACTGAGGGGATCTCAGTGGAATAGCTGACATCAAAAAGAACAGCCTTGGAAAAAAACATTCATTTTAATCACCTCTTTCTCACAAAGATAACAACTGTGTTCACTACCTGCTAAGGTGTTCTCTAATCATTTTCAGGAATTTAGGGCTATTTAAGTCAATTACCTTATCAATTCGAGATGTTATATTATTCCCAAGATACTTTATGTCATTTTTTTACATAAAGTGGGAGTTGCAGGTTGATGGGTTGGAAAAGTTATTTGATATAATGTTGAAAATACGGTACGCTCATCACTGTCACTTTGTACTCAGCTGTCCAATCACGTTGAAGAAGGGGTGGGACATACAGTGCACAGCCCAAGCCCCGTTCCATCTGTCTTTGACTGTATGGCTAGCGATAGTGATGCGTAGTCAACCATTTGGCAATACATTTCGTAGTGAAAGCTGATACAGCAAATGCACCTGTTTACTTTTTTTGCTAGTAAAATTCTTCTGGCTAGGCATTGTTTAACTCAGTAAAGTTAGATAGCAACATAGGCTAGCTATTGCGGCGTCTAACGTTAAGATCGTATCGATGGGTATATCTGAACATGGTCATATGTGGCTTCCTCGTTAACATACGCAACTATTTTAAAATATCTGGAAAACAAAATAATTACCTATTTGACTATTTAGCTGGTCAGATCGCTTGTACTCTAGCAGGCTATGTATAATTATCACTAGTATGATGTAAAATGTAACCCATGGTATTATAGTCTTGTTATGCTGACATATTTAACATATCTACCCACTACTTCACTATTGATAGGGTAGTTAGAAAATATTCAGTCTCATAACGGGTATCATCTATGCAGCAAATTTCTTACGGCCGCTAATTAATAACCTGAACATAACCTAGCATGGCTAATTGTATAGCCAGCTGTCTTATGAGCGATCTGACTGACCGTATCATAGCAACCAGCTGAAAAAAAATCTGTTGAGATTTAAAAGGCTCTGAGCTGAGCATTCTCAGCTGAGGGCTCAGCGTTTTCACATGGGAGTTAGCTGCGGTTTAAGCTGCGGTTATTTCTACTTCTATTTATTTTTTCGACAGAAGTCCTTTTAAGTGATTTTCCAATCTGGTAAACAAACATAGATACTGTGTGCGTTCGCCGGAGCTGTTTGAAACCTTTAGCCGATCTTTCAAACTGCATCACGCTGGAGAAAAAGAGACCTCAGAAGGGACACGGACCTCTGCGTTTCATCTCCACTGGTTTCGTGAGTAAAAGGAAAAGAACTGAGATAGAGGAAACGGGTTTCATTTCACTTGTGGAACACTTATTTGACTTTAGAGGATTTATTAAACAGCGAACGGAACGGAGTGACTGTGGGTTGCTAGTGCTAGCTAACGTTGCGAGCTCTCCTAGTTAAAGTTTGAATTGGGAAAGCTGAATTTTAGTGACAAGTAGGCGAAAGGAGGAAAAGCTACTGGGCGTTTCCAGCATTGTGGATGTGACATTTGGACTCATATTAGAGAGCAAAATTCCTCAGGGCATGGACAAGCTTAGTATCAGTGAATAAATTTGCATAATTTTTAATGAAACCTCTGCAGCTGAATACAGACAAATCCTCAAAATTCATATAATCATATACATCCTAAAAATACATAGGATTTTATCAGTGTTATGGATGTGACATCAAACGGACAAACTTTTATGGGAGACTACAGGTTTTCTACAAACAAAATTTTAAAAACAATTGCAGAAAGCATTACATGTGTACCCTGAAAGAGACTTGAACACAAAAAGTGTAGATTTGAAAATATTTGTTGTTTTTTGAATAAATTATTTTAGCCAGACTGGCATTATGGATGTGACATTTTCACGTTATGGATGTGACATGTCTGAACCAGTCCTCTACAAACTATATAAAGCACATGCTTGAATAGTGAATTTTAACATGAAACAATTTAAACAGTAATTATTGAAAAACTGAAAAAAAAAATGAAATTACAGCATCCTCAGTACCCACTAAGATCCACAGGAAGAATCAGGACAAAAGCTCTTTTAAAATATACAGTATAATTTAATATTCATTCACTTAAATAGACCAACAGTTTACAATAAACAAATTACATTTATAAAGTACATAAAAATTTCAGTAGGTCAGTTGCTGCTGATATTTTAGTTTTTAGTTTTTGCAAAAACAGAATTAAGTTTTTGCAAAAAGATGTCTTCATCTCTTGTCCACAGCAGGACTGAGACCAAACGGTCTTTTTAATACACACAGTATAATTTGATGTATAATTTGTAATGTATAATTTATTTAAATAGGATAGCAGAAGAAATTAAATTCATTAAGTACATTCATGTATTTCATTATGTCTGCGGCTAATGATAATTTGTTGGCAGAATTAATCAATCTGAATCAATCAATCAGTCTGCCAACACAGCTTTGGTAAAGTGGTATCTTCCTCTGTTTTCCACAACAGGACTGAGAATATCAATAACTTGACCATAACCCACCCAAGTTATATCCTCTTTAGAAGGCAAGCAATACACAAATCCATGCAAGTCATTCCTTCTCAAGCACTGGACCTCCACTCCGTCATCATCTATGTTAGTTGCCAGCCCTATAAACTGCCTGGAAGACTTCTTAGCCTTAAAGGCAACAAGCAGGCAATCTCCTGTCTTAATCTTCATGTTGTTAGACTGTGGACGATGTGAAGTATCAGCTGTGGCACCCATGTGATTAGAATGTGTAAATTTGTGTGTAGCTGCCTCTGATGTGGATGTATGCTGCTGATGCTTGATGTGGCCCTAAGAGGTTGGCCCAATGTGGTGTACATGCTGTGTGCATAAGACAGAGGGTTCAGAGGTTAAGATTTATATTTGGGGAAGACTTCTTTTTATATAGCTTCCACATCATATATCTCTTCACTTACCCCATCATGCTGTACATAAGTTCATTACTGAACACATCATGCTCTGAAATACTTACCTACAAGAGGTGCCACATTTGCCCACAGACTTTCCAGCTGGTGTTGCTGAGTGAACATATGGATGTCCCTTTTCTCCACTAGTTTTACGTTGATGTTAGGGCAGTATTGTGCAGGTGTCTTGGCAAAAGACTGTGCATTGTTGACTATAACCTTCCAGCTTAACACAGCTGAACTGACAAACCTTTTAACTGTTCCATCCACTCCATCAACAGCTCCCTTGCCATGACTTGTGGCAAAGAAGAGCCATTCCACCTGGATTAAACAAAATTAAATGAGGATCATTGAATAAATAAAGAACACTGTAGACAAGATGACCGAGGGAAGCACAGGAGAGAGGGACTCACAGCCAAAGTTAGAGTAGCAGCGTCCAGCGCAGCATTTATTTTCCTTTTTTTTCAGTTTTTCTTGCTCAAAACAAAATGGTGCTTGTATATACAGTGTTAACCCCAAAACCAAAAATAATAATAAAAAAACAAAAATAATTCAATCAAAGAAAATTAAAGAGAAATCTCAGTATTTACTCAAACAAAACAAAAAAACTATAAATGCAAAGAAAACACTCTTCATAAGTGCAACACTTTTTCCAGGCCCCCTGGCATGCTACAGCCAGTTACCATTCCTTCTCTTTCTTTTTTTCCTTTCTCTTTTCCCACGGCAGACTACCTGGCCTCTACATAGGCTACTGCCCTCCCCCTGGAACAAACCAATACAATAAAATCAATTATCCCTCCCCAGTACATACAAAATTCCCAAAAACAACATAGACGAACATAATAGTTGAAACAGAATGAACAGAATACGTGAAACATTAATACATTACAGACGATTGAAAACCATTCACCACAAAATAAATGACCAAACCAGACTACACCACAATACCTCCCCCCATTTACTACCTTAGGAGGAACCTCACCTCCCCTTAAAACGGCATAGGTATCGCTGCCCTGGTTTGGTTGCATTACAGTGCACTGAGATACGCGGTAAGATTGCCAAAGAATGAAAACATGAAAACAAACCCCATCTGTAATCTTCTAATACAGAACAGTCCATCATGACATAAAAAGATTTAAATAAATTGTCATACCTTCAGGCCTGGAAAGATGTCCCTAAAGGTTGTAGACATGAAGGACCAAATGAATTTGTTTTTGAACTGTGATGCTCCTCCATCACTAAAGATAATTCATGTTTGGATTTTTTCCATCAGGTCCTCTCCCACCTGACAGGAATGTAACCACAGCCTTCTTTTCATGCTCCAGTGTATTACTGACAATAGCATAGGATTGCACCTCTGCTCTGCTCCATCTAACAGTGAAAAGTGTGACTTGTCTGCTGGTCCAATGGGCTGCCTGGGTTTCATCTTGATATGCAGTGGTATGATTTTCTGCAAAATCAATCTGCAACACTGCAACAACTTCACTTGTGTCTTTCCTCTTCTGTTAGAAAATTGCACTTTGTTTTCTTTTTATGAAGTGCTTAAGAAATTTAGTGTCTGATGCCAGCAGTGATGCAAGCACATCCCCCAAAACTCCACTCTTCACTGTCTTCACCTGAAACCCCCCTTCAGATTCTCATGAATGCCATGTTGTTTGGGTGTTCTTGTCTTCATCTGGGATGTTGCTAATGATGCTGTGAAGGAGGACTGCATCACAACATGTCTCACATCTATTTAACATGCGCTCTGCACAGTCAGGACTGCAGACCAGAGCGCTGATAAATGTTGAGATGCTTTGGAAGGCATGTTGTGGAATGTGTTTGTGTTCACTCTCGAGGAGCATTTGTGTGTTCTCATGATATTTACTGAAGCAAACATCACAAGGTTGTTCTGCTTTTGTGAATACATCCCCTGGCTGCAGCACAGCAAATTTTGATTTTCCTATTTTGGCCTCTGGATGCTCTTCCTGAAAGACTCTGTATGCCTCTAAAATAGACATAGTTAAGTGCCTCTTCTGATATGACTTCTTTTAGAACAATAGCATCTTTCTTCCCAGGTGCCTGTTGAGAGATGTCATCACGCATATAAAACTGCCTGACATTTTGTTTTGTGGGGTTTGTGGTGACTGATACCTTTTTTTTATTATTATTTCAGTGTGCCCACTGAATCCAATTGCGTCAGTAAACTTTTGCACCACTGCCCTTTTTTTGTTTGGACATTGACAGTGGACAGTGCAGGAAGGACTTGTTTGACTGCTCGCCCAAGTGTGTGCACATACGGGAGACCCTGGTGCAGCTAGACATTGATTTTCAGACGGGGACTCCTTTTTCGCTGTCTTGCTTTTGCAAGAGCCTGCAGCCTTTCTTTCTCCTCATCAGTTTTTTCACATTTTTTTCTGGCCCTTTCCTCTCTCTTTCTTGTTCTGTCTTTTTCTTTGTAGTTTTCATCATTATTGTGTCTTTCCCGAAAAGCTTTTTGACACTCAGCATTGGACTTAACTTTTACCTATAAATTACACAGTATCGTCAATATAAGCATATGTAGTAGCCTAGTATTTTTAGTGTATCAGTATGGTATGGTAAGAACCCTATGAATTATGCCCATTTAATAGGCATTTATAAGTATTCTGTTGTCTGATGTCCATTACATCTGAGCAATAATTCAATTTTATGTTATTTCTAAAAGTAGACCTTTAACTCATATGCTTGCTATGACATTTAATGTACTAAAAAAGTTGATTAAAATCCATCTTATCTGAGGTGAGAAAGGAATAACTGTCTCAGCTGCTAAACCAATCGGGTTCCTCGCGCACAATCGCATTGCGTGTCCACTAGGAAGTGTATGCTACAAACATACAGCTAGGAGGTTACAGCAGAGACAGTTACTGCCAGATAATTACTCACATTTTCATTATAACTCGAACATGACGATCGCTGAAGATGTGTTAATCATGGGTAACCGTTAGCAAAAACAAAACATGAATGTTGGTGGTAAAGGCAGCCAGAGCCAGTTCCACACCTGGACCCAGTGGACTACAAGGTATACAAGCACTTCCCAGAGCGCCTCAGAATACTCTGGAATCTCGCTTCTCAGCATGGAGGAATAAATCTTCTTCAGTGTACTGTCTCAGCGGATGACAGACTTCCTTCTCAAGAATGGCTACATCGACTCTTCAGTACAGAAAGGTGGAACCCCTTGGAGTGGCAGGGTGCCTGGAACTCACTGTAGAGATTATGCAGCTCATCAGGGAAGCACATGAGGGGAAGGGGAAGGGAAACCTGGTCATGCTTTGGTTAGACCTCACCAATGCATATGGGTCAGTACCTCAGAAACTGATCAAGGGTACCCTGAACCAACACCACATTCCCAGGATGATCGAACATCTCATCTTAAACTACTACAATAACTTCAGGCTGAGAGGAACGATAACGTTAGGTTGGGATCAGCTGTAGAGGGGAGTCATAACTGGGTGTACAATCTCAGTTATTGTCTTCACCCTTGCCATGAATATGATGGCTGCTGTCCAAACAACCACCAAGGAGGAGCTTGAGCCCTGGCTGACCAATGTGGACAAGTCATGATTACCTGACAGATTCAGAACATGGATTTACCAACATGGCATCCTGCCTCATATCATCTGACCACCCCTGTTACATGAAACACCCTTGACAACTGTGGAAGTGCTGGAGAGGAAGATCAGTAGCTTCCTCTGTAGGTGGCTGGGCCTGCCACCCATCCTGAGCAGCGCAGCTCTGTATTGGAGGGGCAACTTTCCATTGGCAGCCTGGACGAGCAGTGTTCAGTTGGTTACTGGGTGGGTGGAAAGGGGCTGGGTTGGTGGGTGTGGATTGGTAACTGGGGGTGGAATGGAGCTGAGTTGGTGGGTGTGGATTGGTCACTTTGTGGGTGGAAAGGGGCTGAGTTGGTGGGTGTGGATTGGTCACTTTGTGGGTGGAAAGGGGCTGGGTTGGTGGGTGTGGATTAGTCACTGGGTGAATGGAATGATGCTGAGTCAGTGGGTGTGGATTGGTGCCAGTTCATGCTACAATGGTGTTTGAGCATATGTAACTGGTCCATGCTTTTAACACATTATTTTTAACAATCAGTTTTAAATACAATCCTATGCTGACAATACCACAGTCATTTTGAGAAACTCCATAATATTTACAAAGAATATGTTTTGTAAGTTTGGCAACAATAACTTAGAATCTTTACAAACCCTTTTCAATTGAATTTTTAATGGAGTATAGGCCTATGCAAAAACTTTACAGTTATCATCTGATTATTAATTTCAGCATTGGGGCCACTAACACAGATTGCTTAACTGTATTACAAGCCGAGTCTATAGGTATTAAGCTGCCTAATGATAAAACCCCACAATAAAGCCACTTATGTCAGGTACCACCCTATCACCCTCTGTCACTCTGACTGCAATGCTGTTTACTGGTAGTTTAAAGTGTTGCCAGTGTTACCACTGGATGTGAGGGTAATGTAATTGATGGTGAATGAATGAAGTGTTTGATGTGACTGCTTATCTGATTGCTGGTGTGGAACAGTTTGCAGTGAATCAGATTCAGTGTTGTGCTGTACACAGATTGAACACTCACACAATGCATCGACACATACTTTCATGTACACACAAAACATCGAAACGCTCTTTCTTACTCACACAAAACATCCACACAGTCTTTCACATTCACGCAACCCATCAAAACACTTAAACACTCACACAAAACAACACACTCTCAAACTCACACAATACTACATCAACACACTTTCACACAAAAACAACATATCTAAACACTCTATCCTTTACTATCCTAAAGACAAAATGGGGGTGTAGCTCTGTGTAAGCAATGGTGAGGATTTTTTTTGTTATCTTGCATAACCCCTGAACTGTGTTCCTCCCTTGAAATGTGAGTTCTAACAGACCTGTCTGTATCATTCTCTAACATACTCTAAACCATACCATACGATAACTCTGTTTCTACAAGCTGTTTCCTTGGTTTGCTAGATCATGCCCAGGTATGTAAATATGTAACAATATCCTCATACAGTCATCCTGTGTGCATGTGACTGGAAGGGGAGCCACCCCTCAGAGTGTTTGTACTATGGCTGCTGTTCTCTGTTCTCTGTCTCTCTCCATGCTCTCTGCAGCCCGAAACAAAGGCTGGTGATTTTCCAAAACAGGGTCTTGCATCAAAACATTGTGTTACTTATATCAATCCCCTTTTTGGAAACAATTAGAACTTTACGCAGCCGTCTCTCTGTTTCATACCAAAAGACTCCTCTGAAAAGAAATGAGGGGAAACTGGATTCCCGTAAACTGGCAGAATTTCAATTACAACTGGTCAGATGGGATTCCATCATACAAGTTCAAACTGGCAGTCAAACTGAAATTAGAATGTTCACATCTCCATCATCATACAAATACAGAGAGTCAGATTCAGCTTAGAGCCAGAGAAGAATGAACTGGGTCTCTGCAGTGTGTACCTGTGTACAGGTGAGTAAAGACTTAATAATATGCAGAAAATTCAAATCAGTGAGTTCCTGTCTGTAATTGAGCTTTAAAAATGTACCTACAATCAAAGACATAATCAGTAGACATTTCAACTATACCACCAGCTTTTCAAAAGCTGCTCAAGGCAAGCAAGATGACTGACAGAACGTTCATTTCCTTTCGAATGAAATATGCTCCTACTCTTGTGGGATCACATCTCAAATTACAGTGAAGTCTTACTTTATGAGTGAATAGAAGAGCAATTGCAAAGTTCATAAATGATATTTAGTAAATTTACCATGGTTAATTTCACCCATAGGTGTGTCTAATCCACTTATACAGTACCCTAGCATGGATATTAGCTTTGATAATCCATTTTATACAGTATTCTAGAAACCATTTTGGATGTTACCCTTTGTAATATATTCAGTATATTAGCACAGATTTTATGTTCTATAACATATTGAGTGTTCTTGGATCCTGGTGTTTATGATATATTTATATAATGTTCGAGCATGAATACTAGTCTTGATAAGCCAATTTATACAGTATTCTAGCAAGCCTGTAAGCTTTTATAATATATTTTTATAGTTTCCCAGCATGGATGTTGTGACTGATGTGCATTGTGTATGTCAGAACTACTGGCACTTCACACTGGCATCCTAAAATTCACTGTAAAACACGCTCTCTTGGACAGTAAACCAAATGGTTACAGTCTGCAGTGGTAATACGTTGATCAGGGTGGCAGATTTTAAAATTACATTGTGGATTTTTTCTATATTTATTTGATAGCAACTGTCCAATTTTAACGTTTCACAAAGCAGGCAAGATCACGAGGCTTAAACCAGTCAGTCTGATTTACAGCTCCTGCCAGCCCTCCCTTAAAGGTTATGTTTGACAAACACAAAACAAGAGTAATAAACTTTATAATAATTAATATTTATGTAGCACATTTCAAGCAGGATAGAACCAGAAGTCAACAATCAATCAATTTATAATACTTTGATCATTCAACTCAGAAAAGCACAAAACAAAAAAAAACATATTGCCATGTACATTCCAGTTATTTGAAGCAATTCTATAAAAATGTGTCTTAAGTTTGGCCTTAAAAGAGCACACTGTAAAGGCAGTCCTAATGAAGCCTTCCATAACTTTTAACTAACAACATTTGTTTTTATAAATTTTATTTATTCGGGGTGTGTAGGCTAATTTAAATTATATGTAACGTCCACCTTGACTCCCGCATACATTAAACAGAATCTTAGCACACCATACTCCAAACCACCTGCATATTAATCAGGAGACTTTAGTTTCGTGTGGTTAATTAAGCAGGAATTTATTAAAAGAGTTAAATGCTGTCACTTATATCAATAGAGCCTTGCACATTAAAATTTTAATAATTTTTCCCCCCTCAGATATTTTGATGATTTTTGACAGATATTTGAATTTTACTATCATTATTTCAATAGTTCTGTAACAGTGTTTCTTTGTTGCTCTAACAATCTCTGTAATGATCAGGACCATGTACAGTATGTACCAAGATCCATCCAAGATACTCTCTGGATAGATGCACAACTTTAGTTTCTTTTCTTAATGGCATCAGGCATTTATGAGGAATTGAACTGCATTGCATATTCTCTTAAGTTAACTAACTGCTTCAGATCCATTCTCCATACTTCCATTATCCAATACTGACCTCATCAAAACTGTATAAACAGCTTTCAGTGCAGCCTTGTCTGCTTTCCATTCAGTCCCAGCCAAACACCTCACTACAGGTACCCGGCCAACCAGGAGTGACCACTAGAGAGGGATGAGAGCTGGGATTCAAACACCCAACCTCATGTCTGTGTGTTTCTGTAATGTGCTTACTCTGGTGAGTGTGTTTCTGGTTTTTTTGTGTACTTATTCAGTAAGTTGTTACCTTCTGTCTTTACAGGTCTGCTGATCTGGGTCAGAACCCTCATGGTCTAATCCAGTCAAATACGATCCAGAATCCTGAGACGGGGGCACTTTCTGTAAAATGAGTCGCTCTGGGAAGCAAGAGACCAGCGCTGGAACTCCCAACCCTAACAGCAAGAGGTATAATTGCATTATCAGGTGTATAAATTTAAATTGATATCTGAAGTACAGCACATTTATCTCAGCTACTTTCAAATGATTATGATTAGTGATAACAAACTTCTGCAGATGCAGTACATGGAAAAGGTTAACTGGAAGCTCTGTCTCCATGTGTAGTGAGTTAGAGCTGCAGTAAGAAGATGTGGTTAACTGGAAGCTCTGTCTCCATGTGGTGTGAGTTAGAGCTGGAGTAAGAGGATGAGGTTAACTGGAAGCTCTGTCTCCATGTGCTGTGAGTTAGAGCTGCAGTAAGAAGATGTGGTTAACTGGAAGCTCTGTCTCTATATGCTGTGAGTTAGAGCTTCAGTAAGAGGATGTGGTTGACTGGAAGCTCTGTCTTCATGTTTTGTTCACAGGGTCCCAGTGGAGAGAGCAGGATCACCTGTACCCAGCTGTGTGTCAGTGAAGAATGACAGGTCAATGGACCATCTCCCTGTACTGAAAGGGGAATCCATAGCTGAGCCAGGGTAATTAAAAACGTTATTATTTACATGACATTTTCATTGTACCTCACTTTCACTGGCTGAAGTCTGATGTGGGTGGGGCAGGAGCACAATTTTGCGGTTGAGGGCTGTCATGGGCCTGGAAGGGGGTTCAAACCTCAAATCTTAGAAAGCCTTAACTATTTTGCATGACTTTGAAATTGCATTCAGAGTTTTATCATGTTCCAAATTGTTTACACATCAGAAGATTGCAGTCTTGTCAAAATCTTAATTGTGTGTACCGCTCTTTAACAAATGTTTTGAGGTAAAACAAGCTGTGACCGTGTTTGGCATCAACTGACATAAACCTGATGTTTTCAATTTTGTATCTACATTTGCTGTTGTGAATGTAAGAATCTGTTTCATAATTTCCTGTGTAGGACAGCCGCAGTAACATGCACTGTCTCTGTGTGCTGTGAGTTAGAGCTGCAGTAAGAGGATGAGGTTAACTGAGAGCGCTGTCTCCATGTGCTGTGAGTTAGAGCTGCAGTAAGAGGATGAGGTTAACTGGAAGCTCTGTCTCCATGTGCTGTGAGTTAGAGCTGCAGTAAGAGGATGAGGTTAACTGAAAGCGCAGTCTCCATGTGCTGTGAGTTAGAGCTGCAGTAAGAGGATGAGGTTAACTGAAAGCGCAGTCTCCATGTGCTGTGAGTTAGAGCTGCAGTAAGAGGATGAGGTTAACTGGAAGCTCTGTCTCCATGTGCTGTGAGTTAGAGCTGCAGGAAGAGGATGAGGTTAACTGGAAGCTCTGTGTCCATGTGCTGTGAGTTAGAGCTGCAGTTAGAGGATGTGGTTAACTGGAAGCTCTGTCTCCATGTGCTGTGAGTTAGAGCTGCAGTAAGAGGATGAGGTTAACTGAAAGCGCAGTCTCCATGTGCTGTGAGTTAGAGCTGCAGTAAGAGGATGAGGTTAACTGAAAGCGCAGTCTCCATGTGCTGTGAGTTAGAGCTGCAGTAAGAGTATGAGGTTAACTGGAAGCTCTGTCTCCATGTGCTGTGAGTTAGAGCTGCAGGAAGAGGATGAGGTTAACTGGAAGCTCTGTCTCCATGTGCTGTGAGTTAGAGTTGCAGTAAGAGGATGAGTTTAAAGGTAAGCTCTGTTGTCATGGTGTCTTCACAGGATCCAAAATGTCTATGAAGAAAAAGAGAAGAGTCCAATCCAGCTTGTGGTCACAAAACGGGTATGGTATTTTATTGTATCCCATTTGTTTTAATTGTTTATTTTGTTTTTTCTTTATTATACCATTCTATTTTGGTTGCTAAATTTTCCACTTCTTCCTATTGAATGGAACCTTATGCCTCACACTTATCCCTCCATTCGGGACTATTCAATTTTTCTGATATACTCACAAGCGTTATTTCCTTTTGCCATATAAGTTTTGGGATATTTTCCGTGGAGTGAAATGCAGGGTGATGAAGAACATACTGATGCTTTATTTTGATGCACAAAGGAGAGACATTCTCAGAAGATTCAGGAGACGAGAACATCTCTGAAGATTGGAGTGTGTTGTCTTAATATACAGAAAACAGTCATTTAGTCAGTTAGTGCCTGGATAGAGCTGATTTCAGCCCTCTCTCAGAATCACAATTGGGCCATTAGGTAGACAGCAGACATTACAAAAATGTAAATGTTTGGTTGAGGGCTGGAGCTGGCTAGGCCAAAAGTCGAGTTGTCACTAAGGAAGGATACAATACAGTTCTGTAACTTACAGGCAAATAAATAATATAATAAAAACCTAGAACCTATCATAAGCTACCAGTATGCATGTGTTTTTAAATTGTGTACATACAGGAGTTGACAGAAGAGTTATAAAGTGCACACATCCAAAAAGACATTGGGCCCTGTTTTCACTACCAGGTGCAACGTCCCACGACTGATTTAAAAAGTGCCATGACTGCAACGACACCCGCGAAGTTATATTCAGCGAAACGCCAGCAACGAAACAGGAAAAATGTGGTGGCAAAAAGCCACTTGCGCCTCTGACATAATAAAGGGGTGTAGAAGCGCAATGTCTGGGAGTGTCCTCTGGAAACAAATTTGAGTACCATTTTTTAAAATTTTTCATCCAAAGAGAAACCCTTGTGCTTAGGAGGTCTCAAAAACCAGTCTATTTGGAGTACAAAACTCAAAGGTAGCAAAATAAGTTGTAGAAAATTGAGTTGGCCAGCAGGTGTCATAACATGACTTCAGAGATATTATCGAAAGGTAACAATGGTCAAAATTCCATCATGACACAGATAATTGAGTTCCCCATGATCTACTGGGAAAATGTGAGACCCAAGGGCGTAACTTTGGGTTGAACATTGGGAGGGTTGAGGTCTTGATGATATGGTTATTTTGGGTGTGGGGGGTGGTTGTATTGGCCAGTTTTGATTATGGGGGGTGGTTACAACCCCCCCATCCCCCCTGTAATTTATGCCCATGGTGAGACCCGTGGTCTTTAAATTTATAGCTACTCTTTTAATACTTGAAACATGATGGATGCAGACTATTAATTTCTGGCTGAATGCAACATCTCTGTTTTGTTGTTGATCCCAATAGTATGGACCTCATGAACCGGTACCTTCATCTCCTCACGTGAAATGCACCTTCCTTTGACTTAGCTCATTCATGTTCTTTTGCGAGCGCTGGGTGCATGAGATTTTATTGTATGTATTGCTCATTATGATTGGTTGAAACATGCAATGTCATACCAATGCCCTCTAATTGATATTAACACATTACCCCACCCATTGCAGATCGCGCCACGTTAAGGACCTCCTATTGTGAGTAGCGTCATGGAATGGACCCGCCCAGTTTAACGTATTGCCTTGAACTTGTGTCCACCAAATTAGCTTTGCACGTTTGCTCCTCCCATTGAATGTTGCGAGACTTGGGCAACGACCAATGACTTTCAAAATAGGGCCCATTGTTGTATTTTTACATAAAACTTGCAGCTTCCTTAAAATACTGTCTATTTTGATCAGTAGAGAATGTACAACCTCCATTACCTCATCCTGGAGCATTCCCCCTCACCCTCTGAGAATGACATGTTAAGTATTCATTTTGACATGATCCCATTCCCCCTCACCCTCTGAGAATGACATGATAAACATTCACTTTGACATGATCCCATTCCCCCTCACCCTCTGAGAATGACATGTTAAACATTCACTTTGACATGATCCCATTCCCCCTCACCCTCTGAGAATGACATGTTAAACATTCACTTTGACATGATCCCATTCCCCTCACCCTCTGAGAATGACATGTTAAACATTCACTTTGACATGATCCCATTCCCCCTCACCCTCTGAGAATGACATGTTAAACATTCAACAATCTGGTGTCCAGGTTAAAATGAATGAACAGTTTCTCTTAGCCCTTTAGGCAAACTGCATGGGTCACTGTGGCATCTTCCACCCCTCTCTTAGACCCTTAGCCACACTGCATGGGTGTAGTGAGTCCTCCATCATATTCAGCAGCTCTTTTAACAAGCTTAAAGCAAGCTTAACTTCATAAGTAGTGATGTCAGAGCTGTTGGTCTGAAGTCAGTTTATCTATTCATGATCTGCTTTTGCCACAGAAACAATTGTATACTACTTAAGACTACTCACTTTTTGTTGCTCCAGTGACAGTCTGAATGTATAACTGGAAATATAACACAGCTGCTCTGCACATGACTTCTGAGGTTTCCCAGTGATATTATCTGGCACTGGGCTTTGACCAGACACACCTCTTACAAACACAGCTTTGACACTCATGCCTTCAACTGTCATGTGAGCTCCTTAAATTTCATAATGACTTATGACCTTTCTCCTTCAATGTTCTTAAATCCATCAAAATGATTCAAATGATAAAATCTCAAATAGAGACCATTTTGAGTTGGCAAACTCTTTGCTGCTATTAAAGCCATTAATGCTAACATCTTTATTTTCCTCAGTCCTCTGTCCATTCTACACTGCCTTCAGATTATTCTTTATATTGAGGATGGTCCATTCTGACTGCATATATAAACTAAAATCTTGCTTCCTTTTTTCTACCCTGTAGATAAGCCAGTTGTTTCCTATCAAACAAGGCCTTCATAGATTCAAGAGATAAGACCCAAGACTTGTTATTAGAAACACCTTCACATGATTCTTTGAAATATCAGCATACTCACAAAAAGAAATGTAGTTACAAACCGCGTCAGTTCATCAACATCATTACCAAAGACCTTTAACACTGACCAATCAGCACAGTTCAAACAACCCTGCAATTCCAGAGCAGAGTCATCAGTCCAAATCTTCACTTCTCCTGATTGGGCCTTTTCCCTCTGCAGTATTGACCTGTAAACAGGGATTAGATGAATGGTGCTGTGATCTGATGAGCCAATCAGAGTCAGAGGCAGTGCTATCTGTAGCACAAGCCCAAAGCAGTGATGCTCAGTCCAGGTCCTGAAGACCCACAGTATTTGCACAGTATTTCAAGTCATTGTCCTTTTCTAACAGATGGTTTAACAGGGTAAATTATGCAGTGAAACTTTAATTAAGAGCAATTAACAGCTCACTACAATTCATGGTTAAACTGTAGTTTAAATTAGTTTGAGAGCCAAGAAAAACATTGGCCTTACACACAGAATTAGATGCCCTGAATGTATCCTTGCCACTGGAACTGAGCAACATTAAGCATAGTGTGCTCCTAATGAGAACTTATTAGTTTAAGATTAACCAGATGGCACCTGACAGTGCCACTGGAACTGAGCAACATTAATGATGTTCACTTCATAGTGTGCTTCTAGTGATCAATTTATGCTCCCTTTCCTTATTAGTTTAAGATTAACCAGATGCACCCTTCTTCAGCACAGAACTAGATGAAGGGCCCTGAACCGATCATTCAGTGCCATTGGATCTGAGCAGCTTGTGCTCCCTTTCCCTTTCAGCACTTCAGAGTGATACAGCAATGCAGAGGTCTGAGTGGGACAGATTTTTAACCCCCACACCCCACACACACACACACACAAACTCACTTCATTTGTTCTGCTCCCACCTGCAGAAATGCAATACAGTGAATTAGCATTTAACGCCAAGATGTGGTCCTGAAAAGGCTCGCGTAAAGCAAAAACGCGTAATTCAAGTCTAATATCCCCATTTAAATTAATGGAAATGCTCGAGATGTGTTCTGCGGTTGCGTAATATGGATGAATATCTTTATCAAAACAGCCTCTGCGTACTATACAGAGAGAGTGTGTGCCTGTGAGTGAGTGAGTGAGTGTGATGCTCAACGCGTGGTGTTAGAGTTTGCATGCGTATGTCTGTGTGTGTAAAAGTGAGGAGAATGGAAATAGCAAGAACTCGTGGGAATCTATGAGAGAGAGAGAGACTGGATATCGTATTGGTAAAGGGGATATCGGATAATACTAATGGTACAGTGTATAATTACATTTCTGCTAAATAAATGCTGTACAGTGTACACTACTTTAAATACCACTCATAATTCCCTTTGCCAATTTAGAATATTATTAGATATTAATATTAAATAATATTATTTTAAAAATACCACTCGCGTTAAAGTGCATAATGTTGCGTATAGCGATAATCTTTTAGTTGTGTTTCAAGGGGCGTTAAAGCAAATTCGCGTATTTTAAGTTCACATAAAAAGAGAATGCACTGTATATCCATTCAGACTTTATTCAATAGGGCTATAAATTAGCCTGTAACACAATTATTATATAGTGTTGTACTTATAACATGGTCTGAATAAGATATATTTGGATTTATTTTTCATATCAGTGACTGACACAACATACCTCTTGATGTGTTCATTTCAGTCACTCATACAACACACCTCTTTATGTGTCTATTTCAGTCACTCTGATACAGCACACCTCTTCATTTGTTTATTTCAGTCTATCTGATACAGCACACCTCTTTATTTGTTTATTTCAGTCTGTCTGATACAGCACACTTCTTCATGTGTTTATTTCAGTCTCTCCAGCGAACTCTGATGAAGTTGAAGAAGGAGGAGTTGAAACAGTTTCACAGCCATCTGAGTCGTGATTACCCAGAATGCACTGAGAGACAACAGGAGGACCTTGAGGCCCTGCATATAGTTGAAAAGATACTGGAGACCTGTGGCAGTGAGAGGTCTCTGAAGATCACACTCCACATCCTGAGGACCATGAAGAAAAAGGATCTTGCTGACTCACTGGAAAGAGATGAGCAGAAGAGTAAGAGTTCTGTTTTATTGCAACTGTGTTTCCATTATAATGCTGAATTATTATGCTGTATTACTCTACTGTGTACATGCTAAAATTAACCAGTAGCTCAGATGAACCCTCAAAGTTACCCATATTGCACATGTAGGTAGAAGTTGAAACAAGAATGGAAAACAGGAAATCTGCAAAACATTCTTTCAAATAACTTCCAGATGGACTGAAAATGTGTGGAACACTGAGAGAGATGTGTAACACACAGGGTCGTATTTTAAGAATGTAAATGTTGGAAAAAGCTCATTAATACACATTAAAAAAAAAGTTTTAGAATAGGGAGGACTTTTGGGCAAATTGCGACTCATGTGCATGCATTTAACTATGGCATAAATCATTGTATTTATGCCATGGTTAAAGTAATATTGTAACTGATAATTATAGCACTTATGATTTATGTCATGTCTTTGAATTTATGCCATGTCTTTAAATTTCACAGTGGTCTAAATGCAGAAATAAGACAACAGAAATAGTAATAATGTCAGGAGTTACACTTGCACCTCCTGATGACCCTCCCACACAGGTACTGCGACCCACCCACACGAACAACCAAAACACAGGGAGTCAGGTAGCAGAGACTTTATTAAATTAGTTTTTCTTAAAAACAGCAAAACTCATGCTCAGGCAGCCGTCTACTTTTGACCTCCCCACCCCCTTTCCAACTCCCCCCTCTCTCCGCTAGCCCCTACTGGCTGGCCCGGTGTCACGTGGGAGAACTCCCGGGAGAGGACTTCCCACACCTACACCGCAATCCAACCCACTACACACGATAACCCTGTGCCAAACTCACTCCACAGTGTCAAGATTTGGACCCTCTCCGGGCCTGCCCACACGGCACCGGCCAGCCCCTCTTGGCCAACACAGGGGGAGTAACGCACACTGGGAGGGAGGTCACACACTCACACATTCATACAAACAAAACTAAGGGTGGGCGCGACTCGGCCCGCGCCACCAGAAGCCGGGCCTCCTCCGCGCCCCAAAATAAAAAAACAAAACCAAAAAACCCAGGCAGAGACTGCCACTCCTCCAGCCTCCAGGAACCGCCGCGGCCGCACACTGGTGGACTCCCGGTCTTCTGGCTCCGCTGGGCCTGGGACGGGGAAGGCTAGAGAGGGAGAGGCAAAACACCAAGTCACCCCTCTGTGGACTGGGCAGAGCCAGGACACACACACGCTTTTCGCTTCTGCGTTTACGTCCCTCTCACCACCGGGGCATGCACCCCGCCGCCTCCTGCCCAGCCGGGTAGCAGCCGCCGCGTCGCCTTCTCCCTCTTCTAGCGCTGAATCTTGGGGTTTCCTCCGTCCCTTCCCTCCGTCGGCCGCCGACACGGTTCCAGGCGTGCAGTCCCTGCCCCTCCTTCCGCACACACACCCTAAAAAGAAATCCCCCCGTGGGATTTCTTAAAAAGGGAAAATAAACGAAACCGAAAGTAAGAACGAAACCAAAAAAACAACAAAACCGCCGGCAAAAAAATCAAAATTCAAAAACAACGAAATCAACAATCAAGAAAACGAAAACTTCCGAGTAAAGGAAAAAAATAACCCCGTCTAAAAACCCAGCACACTGCAGGTTCCATCCAGGCTGCCCGAGCGCGAGCTGCCTCGTCCCCCCGCTCTCTTATCCTGACTCCTGCGCGAGAGAGAACAAGAGACAGCTGCGGCAGATCACCAATCAGGCAAAGCAAGGGAGACAACCCACCCCGATCCACATACCGCACGCGTGCCCCAAATCACCAATGAAGAAAAACTCACCCAAGCAGCGGCACGTCAGGCTCACCTCCTGACAACTCCCCCCGCTTTACCCGTAGTCGTCCCGACTACGCTTCTTCAATGTACCGGCGCGGGGGTTGCCCTCGTGTCTCACGTGCAGAGCGACGGAGGGGCACCACTTCCGGCTGCACAGGAGGCTCCGCCGCCTCCCCCTGATGCTGTTCCTCTAGGGGAACAGCAGGCTCACAAACAGGACCCAAGCCCACCTCCGCGGACCCGGCTCTGGTTCCCGTTCGGCTTCCTCCTCCACCGGGGGCTCCCTCCAGGCATCACCCACGGGGCAGGCACGCAGGTTGTTCCGGTGTAGGGTCCGCTCTTCCCGACCTCCCTCGGGACGGACCACATACACCGGCCGATCCGGCTGCAGCTGGCGGACAACGACAAAAGGACGAGGAGACCATCTCGGGGCCAGCTTACCTCGCTCCCGGCGCCTGAAGTTCCGCACCAGCACCCGGTCCCCCGGCAACAACGGCAAGGTCTTCAGCCGCCGATCGTACCTCTCCTTGTCCCGCAGCTGCTGGCGTCGTACAGACTCCAACACCTTTTCATACACCCCGGACAAGGTACGATGGTGTGCCCGCACCCACCCCTCCATATTCCACTTCCTTGGGGTGGGGGGCACATTCATTGCCAGGTCCACCGGGAGCCGGGCATGCCGCCCGGTCAGGACGTAGTGCGGGGCGAAGCCGGTGCTGCTGTGCATGGCATTATTATATGCCTGGAGCAGAGCGGGCAGGCGCTCCGGCCACCGGCCTTGTTCTTCCTCCTGGAGAGACCCTAAGAGAGACAGCAGAGTCTGATTAAACCGTTCGCAGGCCCCATTGCCCTGGGGGTGGTAGGGGGTAGTGCGGATCTTAGTGCACCCATAGAGCTCACAGAAGCAGCTACCAGGGAGGACTCAAAGGCCGCCCCTCGGTCGGAGAGGAGCCGCTCAGGGGGCACCCCCAGTGCTGCACCACCGATCCCCACAAGGCCCTCACCGCCGTCCCGGCCGACTGGTCCCGCACGGGCACTGCCCAGCCGTACCTAGAAAACAAGTCAGTGAGGACCAGCAGGTACGGATACACATCACCGGGACGCCCCAGCGCCAGATGGTCCATGGCCACCACCTCCAAAGGATAGGAGGTGGAGAGGGGGGACAAGGGGGCCCGTACCTCCCGGCCCGGCCTTGGCCACCACACACTGCCCCACTCGGCGGTCCACCGCCGGATGTCGTTCCCCAACCCCGGCCAGTAGAACCGCCGACGCAGGACAGCCTCCACCTTATTGGCACCCAGATGGCCCAAGGCCTGATGGTACCGCTGCCAGACGCCCCACGCCACCCTCCGGGGCACCAGGACCTGCAGCAGCGGCCCATCCTCCAGGGGATCTAACACCCGGCGGTACAGGACACCCCCCTCAACCCGCAAACGCTCCCACTCCCTCCACCACCTACCCTCCTCCGGTGGGGCCAGCCTCCTCTCCTCCCGCCGAGGGGCTCCCCGCCGCACACGCTCCGCCAGGGCCCGCAGATGGTCATCCTCCGCTGCAGAGCCGACCAGTCCCAGGCATCCTCCACTGCTGGGCCGCTGGACACCTGACCCACCTCCACAACCCTGGGCCCTCGGGCAGCCGGGACAGCGCATCAGCATTAGCGTTGCGGGCCCCTGGCCGGTACTTGATTTCCAGGTCAAAGCTGGCCAGCTGACCCACCCACCGCTGCTCCGTCGCCCCAAGCCGCGCCGTGGACAGATGTACCAGGATTGTGGTCAGTGTAGGCCGTGACTTTTACGCCCAGAGGTAATCCTTAAACTTCTCTGTCACGGCCCATTTCAGGGCCAGCAGCTCCAGCTTGAAGGCGCTGTAGTTCTGGTCGTTCCTCTCAGCGGGGTGCAGGCTCCGACTGGCGTACGCAATCACCCTCTCCTTTCTGCCCTGCACCTGGGACAGGACGGCCCCCAGCCCTTCCATACTCGCATCTGTATAAAGACGGAAAGGAAGGGAAAAGTCTGCATACTGCGAGCACGGGCGCAGAGAGCAGGGCCGCCTTCAACCCCTCAAAGGCGCACTGACACTCCGTGCCCCACTCCACCCGCCGCGTGCTCTTACCCCGGCCGCGGTCCCTCCAGCAACCGGTGCAGGAGCCGCGATCTTAGAGAAAGCGGGATGAACCGTCGATAGTAGCGGCAAACCCGAAAGGCCCTCACCTGCCGCACCGTCTCAGGCGCCCGGCCAGTCCCGGACGCAGCCGTCTTGTCGGGTCCGTAGCCACCCCCCCGCGGAACTCACCACATGCCCCAGGTACCGCACTTCCTTGCGGAAGAGTCGGCACTTCTGGGGCTGGAGCTTCAGCCCGTACTGGCTCAGCCGCTCAAACACCGCCTCCAGGTGATGCAGATGGCTGGAGAAGTCTGGGGAAAAAACCACGATATCATCCAAATAAATTAAAATTGAATCATTTACCAGGTCCCCCAGACACCTCTGCATCAGCCGCTGGAAGGTCGCTGGAGCATTGCATAAGCCAAAAGGCATCCGCTCAAACTGGAAGAGCCCAAGGGGTGTGGCAAAGGCGGTCTTCTCACGGTCCCGCGGGTCCACCGCCACCTGCCAATACCCGCTCGCCAGATCTAAGGTCGAGAACCACTCAGCACACTTCATCCCCGTGAGTGATTCCTCAATCCGGGGGAGCGGGTAGGCATCCTTGTGGGTGACCGCGTTGAGGCGGCGGTAGTCCACGCAGAACCGCCAGGCACCATCCTTCTTCCGGACCAGGACCACCGGCGCGGCCCAGGGACTCGAGCTCTCCGTGATCACCCCGCCCTCCAGCATCCCTGCAAGGACCGCAGCTCCGGGTACAGACCTGGGGGAAGAGGGCGATATCGTTCCCGACAGGGGGGAGCATTACCGGTGGGTATCTGATGGTAAATTACCTCGGTGCGGCCAAAGTCCTCCTCATGCGCCGCGAACACCCCCGCCCACCGCTCCAGCAGGTCCCGAGCCGAGCCCTGTTGTTCTGGGGTGAGGCCCTCCAGCTCTGGAGGAGACAGAGGACTCCCCACCCCTAAGGGTGCCTGCGCGGTGCACACATCCACCTCTACCTCCCCCGGGCGGGGGTCCGCAGCACCAGGTCACGCCCACCCTGTATCTGCGAGGGAGAATGCGGGACACCGTGGCCAGGGCCGCCGCCGGGGGCAAGAGAGAGGGTAGGGGTGCACGTTAATCAAGCGGAGGGGGACCTTCCCCCCCCGCACACAAACCACAGCCCGGCCCACCTGCCACTCTCCTCCATCCCCCACCCCCTCCAATAGACAAACCTCCCCATCCACCTTCTCCCAACCTTCCACAGGGAGCCATTGGAGGACCTCTGAGCACGCCGGGACCTCCGCATCCGCCTTCCGAGTCAGTCGGACCACCCCCTCCAAGGGAGTGGCCGTCTGGGCCCGGACCCGGCGGCAAACCGCGAAGGCTCGTTCCCACGCCCGGCGCGCTCGACCCTGGTGGGAGACAGAGAAAGTCAGTGAGCCAGGCTGTACACCCCTAACCACCTCCTCCCAGCAGTGGGCGATCACATTCATGCCCAAGACCGCAGTGTCTGACCCCAGACACCGGTCTCGGACAATGATCGCCCCTTTTCCCGGCACCTTTACACCCCCGACCACAAAATCCATCACAATATACCCCACGAATGGAATATCCAACCCGTTGGCTGCCCGGAGGGTCAGCCACTGGAGGTTGGAGGTGTCCACACTGGCAGATCTCCATACCATTGCCGAAAACCCCTCGCTAAACAGGGTAACCTGTGAGCCCGTGTCCAGGGTGCATGGCACTTTACCCCCCCTGCTTCCACCACCACCTCAGGGCATACCCCCAGGATGTCTTCCCGAGGTGGGCTTCCCTCACCTCCCTGCTGTTGCACCCCGCCCGCACGCCCTCCTTCCACCGCTCCACGTCCATTGCCGGCGCTGGAACCACAGGCGCCCTCACTGGATCAGAACGAGAAACAAAGCAAGCGGCCCCTTCATCCCCTCGCTGCTCCAGCTCCAGTTCCCGGGCCTCCCGGCACACCTCCCGAGGAAGGTGCTAGCCGGGTGGCGCCTCACCAGCCGCTGGGCTCCTGTCTCCTGGGGCCCCCTGCAGGCCCAGGAGGAACTGATCCCGAAGGATCTCGTCATCCACCCTCTCATCCCCTGGCTCCCGGGCCCGCCACCTCGCATGCAGCTCCCTCAGCCGCAAGGTACACCTCCAGCGCCTCCTCCGAGCTCTGGTGGCATTGAAAAAAGCGGGAGCGGGCCATAGCCAGGGGGCCGGACGACCAAATAGCTCCTCCAAAAGGGCCCACACCAGGGCCACCGTGTTCCGCCGCTCAGCCGGAACTAGCAGCACCTCCGCCGGGCACGCCCTTCTAGAGCCCCCACCATGAAGTCCACCTGCTGGACTTCAGTGAGACCCTGTGCACGGAGCATAGCCTGCATCTGATCCCGCCATTCCCCAAACTTGGTAGAGCCCTCCTCACCAGAGAACTTGGGGACCCACGGAGCGCACATGAACCAGGGCACAGTCATACTCCCTGCCCCGCCCAATGGCAACCCACGCCCAGCCCCCCCCTGCCCCTCCATGGTGTCCGTGAGCTGGAAAGGGTGGGTCCTGCCGAACTACGCCAAAAATGAAGGGTGTCAGGAGTTACACTTGCACCTCCTGATGACCCTCCCACACAGGTACTGCGACCCACCCACACGAACAACCAAAACACAGGGAGTCAGGTAGCAGAGACTTTATTAAATTAGTTTTTCTTAAAAACAGCAAAACTCATGCTCAGGCAGCCGTCTACTTTTGACCTCCCCACCCCCTTTCCAACTCCCCCCTCTCTCCGCTAGCCCCTACTGGCTGGCCCGGTGTCACGTGGGAGAACTCCCGGAGAGGGACTTCCCCACACCTACACCGCAATCCAACCCACTACACACGATAACCCTGTGCCAAACTCACTCCACAGTGTCAAGATTTGGACCCTCTCCCGGGCCTGCCCACACGGCACCGGCCAGCCCCCTCTTGGCCAACACAGGGGGAAGAGTAACGCACACTGGGAGGGAGGTCCACACACACACACATTCATACAAACAAAACTAAGGGTGGGGGCGACTCGGCCCGCGCCACCAGAAGCCGGGCCTCCTCCGCGCCCCAAAATAAAAAAAAAAAAACAAAACCAAAAAACCCAGGCAGAGACTGCCACTCCTCCAGCCTCCAGGCCGCGGCCGCACACTGGTGGACTCCCGGTCTTCTGGCTCCGCTGGAGCCTGGGACGGGAAGGCTAGAGAGGAGAGGCAAACACCAAGTCACCCCTCTGTGGACTGGGCAGAGCCAGGACACACACACGCTTTCCGGCTTCTGCGTTTCGTCCCTCTCACCACCGGGGCATGCACCCCGCTCGCCTCCTGCCCAGCCCGGGTAGCAGCCGCCGCCGTCGCCTTCTCCCTCTTCTAGCGCTGAATCTTGGGGTTTCCTCCGTCCCTTCCCTCCGTCGGCCGCCGACACGGTTCCATCCCCCCGTGGGATTTCTTAAAAAGGGAAAATAAACGAAACCGAAAGTAAGAACGAAACCAAAAAAAACAACAAAACCGCAAAAAATCAAAATTCAAAAACAACGAAATCAACAATCAAGAAAACGAAAACTTCCGAGTAAAGGAAAAAAATAACCCCGTCTAAAAACCCAGCACACTGCAGGTTCCATCCAGGCTGCCCGAGCGCGAGCTGCCTCGTCCCCCGCTCTCTTATCCTGACTCCCTGCGCGGAGAGAACAAGAGACAGCTGCGGCAGATCACCAATCAGGCAAAGCAAGGGAGACAACCCACCCCGATCCACATACCGCACGCGTGCCCCAAATCACCAATGAAGAAAAACTCACCCAAGCAGCGGCACGTCAGGCTCACCTCCTGACAACTCCCCCCGCTTTACCCGTAGTCGTCCCGACTACGCTTCTTTGATGTACCGGCGCGGGGGTTGTCCTCGTGTCTCACGTGCAGAGCGACGGAGGGGCACCACTTCCGGCTGCACAGGAGGCTCCGCCGCCTCCCCCTGATGCTGTTCCTCTAGGGGAACAGCAGGCTCACAAACAGGACCCCGGGCAGGGACCCACACCGGGTTCCAGCCCCAAGCCCACCTCCGCGGACCCGGCTCTGGTTCCCGTTCGGCTTCCTCCTCCACCGGGGGCTCCCTCCAGGCATCACCCACGGGGCAGGCACGCAGGTTGTTCCGGTGTAGGGTCCGCTCTTCCCGACCTCCCTCGGGACGGACCACATACACCGGCCGATCCGGCTGCAGCTGGCGGACAACGACAAAAGGACGAGGAGACCATCTCGGGGCCAGCTTACCTCGCTCCCGGCGCCTGAAGTTCCGCACCCAGCACCCGGTCCCCGGCAACAACGGCAAGGTCTTCAGCCGCCGATCGTGCCTTCTCCTTGTCCCGCAGCTGCTGGCGTCGTACAGACTCCAACACCTTTTCATACACCCCGGACAAGGTACGATGGTGTGCCCGCACCCACACCCCTCCATATTCCACTTCCTTGGGGTGGGGCACATTCATTGCCAGGTCCACCGGGAGCGGGCATGCCGCCCGGTCAGGACGAGTGCGGGCGAAGCCGGTGCTGCTGTGCATGGCATTATTATATGCCTGGAGCAGAGCGGGCAGGCGCTCCGCCACCGGCCTTGTTCTTCCTCCTGGAGAGACCCTAAGAGAGACAGCAGAGTCTGAGATTAAACCGTTCGCAGGCCCCATTGCCCTGGGGGTGGTAGGGGGTAGTGCGGATCTTGAGGCACCCATAGAGCTCACAGAACGCACGCTACCAGGGAGGACTCAAAGGCCGCCCCTCGGAGAGGAGCGCTCGGGGCACCCCAGTGCTGCACCACCGATCCCCACAAGGCCCTCACCGCCGTCCCGGCCGACTGGTCCCGCACGGGCACTGCCCAGCCGTACCTAGAAAACAAGTCAGTGAGGACCAGCAGGTACGGATACACATCACCGGGACGCCCCAGCGCCAGATGGTCCATGGCCACCACCTCCAAAGGATAGGAGGTGGAGAGGGGGACAAGGGGGCCGTACCTCGGCCCGGCCTTGGCCACACACACTGCCCGCACTCGGCGGTCCACCGCCGGATGTCGTTCCCAACCCCGGCCAGTAGAACCGCCGACGCAGGACAGCCTCCACCTTATTGGCACCCAGATGGCCCAAGGCCTGATGGTACCGCTGCCAGACGCCCCACGCCACCCTCCGGGGCACCAGGACCTGCAGCAGCGGCCCATCCTCCAGGGGATCTAACACCCGGCGGTACAGGACACCCTCAACCCGCAAAACGCTCCCACCCTCCACCACCTACCCTCCTCCGGTGGGGCCAGCCTCCTCTCCTCCCGCCGAGGGGGCCCCCCGCCGCACACGCTCCGCCAGGGCCCGCAGATGGTCATCCTCCGCTGCAGAGCCGACCAGTCCCAGGCATCCTCCACTGCTGGGCCGCTGGACACCTGACCCACCTCCACAACCCCTGGGCCCTCGGGCAGCCGGGACAGCGCATCAGCATTAGCGTTGCGGGCCCCTGGCCGGTACTTGATTTCCAGGTCAAAGCTGGCCAGCTGACCCACCCACGCTGCTCCGTCGCCCCAAGCCGCGCCGTGGACAGATGTACCAGGGATTGTGGTCAGTGTAGGCCGTGACTTTACGCCCCAGAGGTAATCCTTAAACTTCTCTGTCACGGCCCATTTCAGGGCCAGCAGCTCCAGCTTGAAGGCGCTGTAGTTCTGGTCGTTCCTCTCAGCGGGGTGCAGGCTCCGACTGGCGACGCAATCACCCTCTCCTTTCTGCCCTGCACCTGGGACAGGACGGCCCCCAGCCCTTCCATACTCGCATCTGTATAAAGACGGAAAGGAAGGGAAAAGTCTGCATACGCGAGCACGGGCGCAGAGAGCAGGGCCGCCTTCAACCCCTCAAAGGCGCACTGACACTCCGTGCCCCACTCCACCCGCCGCGTGCTCTTACCCCTTCGCGGTCCCCTCCAGCAACCGGTGCAGGGGAGCCGCGATCTTAGAGAAAGCGGGGATGAACCGTCGATAGTAGCCGGCAAACCCGAGAAAGGCCCTCACCTGCCGCCACCGTCTCAGGCGCCGGCCAGTCCCGGACCGCAGCCGTCTTGTCCGGGTCCGTAGCCACCCCCCGGAACTCACCACATGCCCCAGGTACCGCACTTCCTTGCGGAAGAGTCGGCACTTCTGGGGCTGGAGCTTCAGCCCGTACTGGCTCAGCCGCTCAAACACCGCCTCCAGGTGATGCAGATGGCTGGAGAAGTCTGGGGAAAACCACGATATCATCCAAATAAATTAAAATTGAATCATTTACCAGGTCCCCCAGACACCTCTGCATCAGCCGCTGGAAGGTCGCTGGAGCATTGCATAAGCCAAAGGCATCCGCTCAAACTGGAAGAGCCCAAGGTGTGGCAAAGGCGGTCTTCTCACGGTCCCAGCGGGTCCACCGCCACCTGCCAATACCCGCTCGCCAGATCTAAGGTCGAGAACCACTCAGCACACTTCATCCCCGTGAGTGATTCCTCAATCCGGGGAGCGGGTAGGCATCCTTGTGGGTGACCGCGTTGAGGCGGCGGTAGTCCACGCAGAACCGCCAGGCACCATCCTTCTTCCGGACCAGGACCACCGGCGCGGCCCAGGGACTCGAGCTCTCCGTGATCACCCCGCCCTCCAGCATCCCTGCACCAAGGACCGCAGCTCCGGGTACAGACCTGGGGAAGAGGGCGATATCGTTCCCGACAGGGGGGAGCATTACCGGTGGGTATCTGATGGTAAATTACCTCGGTGCGGCCAAAGTCCTCCTCATGCGCCGCGAACACCCCCGCCCACCGCTCCAGCAGGTCCCGAGCCGAGCCCTGTTGTTCTGGGGTGAGGCCCTCCAGCTCTGGAGGAGACAGAGGACTCCCCACCCCTAAGGGTGCCTGCGCGGTGCACACATCCACTCTACCTCCCCGGGCGGGGTCCGCAGCACCAGGTCACGCCCACCCTGTATCTGCGAGGGGAGAATGCGGGACACCGTGGCCAGGGGCCGCCGCCGGGGCAAGGAGAGAGGGTAGGGGTGCACGTTAATCAAGCGGAGGGGGACCTTCCCCCCGCACACAAAACCACAGCCCGGCCCACCTGCCACTCTCCTCCATCCCCACCCCTCCAATAGACAAACCTCCCCATCCACCTTCTCCCAACCTTCCACAGGAGCCATTGGAGGACCTCTGAGCACGCCGGGACCTCCGCATCCGCCTTCCGAGTCAGTCGGACCACCCCCTCCAAGGAGTGGCCGTCTGGGCCCGGACCCGGCGGCAAACCGCGAAGGCTCGTTCCCACGCCCGGCGCGCCGACCCTGGTGGGAGACAGAGAAAGTCAGTGAGCCAGGCTGTACACCCCTAACCACCTCCTCCCAGCAGTGGGCTTATCACATTCATGCCCAAGACCGCAGTGTCTGACCCCAGACACCGGTCTCGGACAATGATCGCCCCTTTTCCCGGCACCTTTACACCCCCGACCACAAAATCCATCACAATATACCCCACGAATGGAATATCCAACCCGTTGGCTGCCCGGAGGGTCAGCCACTGGAGGTTGGAGGTGTCCCGCACTGGCAGATCTCCATACCATTGCCGAAACCCCTCGCTAAACAGGGTAACCTGTGAGCCCGTGTCCAGGGTGCATGGCACTTTTACCCCCTGCTTCCACCACCACCTCAGGGCATACCCCCAGGATGTCTTCCCGAGGTGGGCTTCCCTCACCTCCCTGCTGTTGCACCCCGCCCGCACGCCCTCCTTCCACCGCTCCACGTCCATTGCCGGCGCTGGAACCACAGGCGCCCTCACTGGATCAGAACGAAACAAAGCAAGCGGCCCCTTCATCCCTCGCTGCTCCAGCTCCAGTTCCCGGGCCTCCCGGCACACCTCCGAGAAGGTGCTAGCCGGGTGGCGCCTCACCAGCCGCTGGAGCTCCTGTCTCACAGGGCCCCCCTGCAGGCCCAGGAGGAACTGATCCCGAAGGATCTCGTCATCCACCCTCTCATCCCCTGGCTCCCGGGCCCGCCACCTCGCATGCAGCTCCCTCAGCAAGAGGTACACCTCCAGCGCCTCCTCCGAGCTCTGGTGGCATTGGAAAAAGCGGGAGCGGGCCATAGCCAGGGGGCCGGACGACCAAATAGCTCCTCCAAAGGGCCCACCAGGGCCACCGTGTTCCGCCGCTCAGCCGGAACTAGCAGCACCTCCCCTCGGGCACGCCCTTCTAGAGCCCCCACCATGAAGTCCACCTGCTGGACTTCAGTGAGACCCTGTGCACGGAGCATAGCCTGCATCTGATCCCGCCATTCCCCAAACTTGGTAGAGCCCTCCTCACCAGAGAACTTGGGGACCCACGGAGCGCACATGAACCAGGGCACAGTCATACTCCCTGCCCCGCCCAATGGCAACCCACGCCCAGCCCCCCCCTGCCCCTCCATGGTGTCCGTGAGCTGGAAAGGGTGGGTCCTGCCGAACTACGCCAAAAATGAAGGGTGTCAGGAGTTACACTTGCACCTCCTGATGACCCTCCCACACAGGTACTGCGACCCACCCACACGAACAACCAAAACACAGGGAGTCAGGTAGCAGAGACTTTATTAAATTAGTTTTTCTTAAAAACAGCAAACTCATGCTCAGGCAGCCGTCTACTTTTGACCTCCCCACCCCCTTTCCAACTCCCCCCTCTCTCCGCTAGCCCCTACTGGCTGGCCCGGTGTCACGTGGGAGAACTCCCGGGAGAGGGACTTCCCCACACCTACACCGCAATCCAACCCACTACACACGATAACCCTGTGCCAAACTCACTCCACAGTGTCAAGATTTGGACCCTCTCCCGGGCCTGCCCACACGGCACCGGCCAGCCCCCTCTTGGCCAACACAGGGGGGAGTAACGCACACTGGGAGGGAGGTCCACACACTCACACACATTCATACAAACAAAACTAGGGTGGGCGCGACTCGGCCCGCGCCACCAGAAGCCGGGCCTCCTCCGCGCCCCAAAATAAAAAAACAAAACCAAAAAAACCCAGGCAGAGACTGCCACTCCTCCAGCCTCCAGGAACCGCCGCTGCCGCACATGACTGGTGGACTCCCGGTCTTCTGGCTCCGCTGGGCCTGGGACGGGGAAGGCTAGAGAGGGAGAGGCAAAACACCAAGTCACCCCTCTGTGGACTGGGCAGAGCCAGGACACACACACGCTGGGCTTCTGCGTTACGTCCCTCTCACCACCGGGCATGCACCCCGCCGCCTCCTGCCCAGCCGGGGTAGCAGCCGCCGCCGCCGCCTTCTCCCTCTTCTAGCGCTGAATCTTGGGGTTTCCTCCGTCCCTTCCCTCCGTCGGCCGCCGACACGGTTCCAGGCGTGCAGTCCCTGCCCCTCCTTCCGCACACACACCTAAAAGAAATCCCCGTGGGATTTCTTAAAAGGGAAAATAAATAAACCGAAAGTAAGAACGAAACCAAAAAAAAAAAACAACAAAACCGCCGCAAAAAAAATCAAAATTCAAAAACAACGAAATCAACAATCAAGAAAACGAAAACTTCCGAGTAAAGGAAAAAAATAACCCGTCTAAAACCCAGCACACTGCAGGTTCCATCCAGGCTGCCCGAGCGCGAGCTGCCTCGTCCCCGCTCTCTTATCCTGACTCCTGCGCGGAGAGAACAAGAGACAGCTGCGGCAGATCACCAATCAGGCAAAGCAAGGGAGACAACCCACCCCGATCCACATACCGCACGCGTGCCCCAAATCACCAATGAAGAAAAACTCACCCAAGCAGCGGCACGTCAGGCTCACCTCCTGACAATAACAATTACAGAAATGAAAAAAAAGTTTGAGTTGTTCCCGCATTGTAATTAGTTTGCTTGCCGAAGGCGCAAACTACTGATCCTCTGTAGAATATTTTACTTCTTCTTATCATTATTATTATTCCTGGCTCTTCTGGACATACCTCCTCCTACAGTTCCTAAGCTAGACATACCAAATTTGGCCACCAGAGGTGTGAACATACTGGTGAAGTTGCTTGTATGCTAAGCTTTGCTTTGCTAAGCTATACGATTTATACTTTTTAAACTATAAAGCTTTTAAAAAAATGGACTCCGTTAAATTTCACATTGGTGGAATATTGAGCGTGTTAAAGTGCTAACAGGCTAACATTATGAAGCAACAATTATAACTGCCACTGCTCACAAACCGATTTACTGAATCAATATCTGAATTGTATGAACTAATTCAGTGGTAAGGGTTTGTAGTCCTAAGTATTATCTACTTTTTAAGCTAGACATACCAAATTTGGTAACTTGAATATACTGGCCAGGTTCTTGTATTTTTCTCAGCTATATGATTTATACTTTTTATAAAGCTTTAAAAAACAGTGTCTGTTGATGTAATATTGATGTAATACTGACCATGCTAACAAACTGATGTTAGTGATACTAAGCAACAATTATCACATGTACTATTACTTTTAATTTACTAATATCACTTCACAACTAGTCAGAATATTGGAAAGTAGTCATATTACCTGCTTTCCAATAATGTTAAGGTCGTTGACAAAATTACATTATTCAAAGAATACAGCATGCTTGCCGGTTAGCGACCTTACCAGACATGACATTTTAAAATAACTTTCCTTTTGGTGTAATGATAATATTATCGCTTGATACAATTGCCACTCTGTTCTTACACTTGTTTGACAGATTTTGGCGTTTGGCGGTGTGACAGACTCATTGCAGCTTGCTAGCTAGGATGTTGCTGTATCTCGTCTTGGACTTACATGATGGTTTCCAATAACATAAGTGAGCATTGCATAAAAACAGCGGGCTCACTTATGTTATTGGAAACCATCATTGAAGTCTAAGAGATGGCCTGACCTGTGATGAGGTCTGAATGATGGTATACTGCACTCATGGAATTTTTCTCAGGCAATCACAATGCACGGTCGGAACTGTTGCATAAATGCGTTGTGTAATATATGTGAGGTATAATTGTGCATCATCTGTTGAACAAATAGGATTTAATAAATTTAGCTGTGAATCCAGTTATGGTCTGTTATGTCTTATGAATTAACGTTACCTCTCTGAACAATAACTGCAGGGGACAAAGAACAGAAGACTCCTAAATGCTGTACTGATATAAAAATATTTAAATATGATTAAATGGTTAATTATTATTTAAGATAATAATTGTAATTTAAATCTGAAAATTGCTGTTAATAAGTTAATCAAACAATTGATGGAATCAATCTGCAAGGCAAAACTAACTCTCAGTAGGATTCAAGACAATTCTGCTGTCCCTTGACTACTACTGTGCTTAAATGTAATCTTTTAAGTGTGCAGTTGGATAGCTAATTAGAATTCAGGTTAGCTGATGACTAATTCAACAGAGCGTTCTGTTGTTCTTTGACTGCTTCTAGCACTCCTGCTGCTATTACCTCAGTGCTTACTGTGTACCTACTAGAAGTTTTAATGTATTACTCATAAGTATATTATTAGTATATTAAAAGTTCTTGTAGGTACAGTTTTAACCATACTCTTCAAGCCTTCAGCAAGCAGAGTTTCCTCTAGCACTCTAATTTTTTAAAATGCATTTGTTGAATGTAGTACTTGCATCTATCTATCTGTTAAAATCTAATCAAATCTATATCTTATATTAGATTTAGGTTTATCGGTCTTAAAGGATAATGATTGATTGGTATTTTAACGCTGAGGAATACAATCTCACTGGCCTCCTTTATTTCTGACTTCCCCACCTCCTGGTTTCCACCTGAACTGAACTGATCAGCCCCACAGCAGCGACCATCTCCCATAGGCTGGATCAGCTACCTGTGTTCCTGCGTACAACCATCCTACGCACATTTAGTCCGTAAGCAACCGACTCGACCTGGTCTAACATCCAGTAAATTTAGTATCAGCAAAATAATGCCAAACACCACAAACAGCCTGGAGATAATGCTGCTGTTGTTGTGTAAAGCACAGTTTAGGAACAGCACACATCAAAACACTGTAGACATCATGAATGACATTTTCCTTTCAAATGTAAGCAGACATGATTACCATGTGTTTTAGAGTATAGAGTATAACACATTACTGGTTTTTTTTGTAAATGTTGTAATGTTGTACAGTCTAGTTCATGTTGGCAAAGGAACCAGTAATCATGGAGTTCAATGTGACCGGTGCATGATTGGTTTTGCACTGAAGCCAGATTTTCACTGGAAGATGAAAAAGTCCCAGTTACTCCCTGGAGACGAAAACAGCAACCTTGGTGCACCACTCAAAACTATCAATATTTATGCGAACAAGTGTTCTTTTGTGTGATTTTTGTAGACAGTGTGTGAGAGGTGTATGACACACTGTGATAGAGAGTAGTGTAACACTGTAAGCACGAAATGACTGCTTCTTATTGAAGTTGATTACTGACAAAGTTCAGTATGTAATGTAAATGCATTATTTTAAAATCATTTGAAAATTATTTTTTCATATTTCCTTTCGGCAGCTGGACGCATAATGAGAGCCCATCAGGCAATGAAAACTAATCTGAGGAAGAAGTTTGAATGCATATTTGAAGGTTTGGCACAGCAGGACCACCCAGCCCTCCTCAATGAGATCTATACAGAGCTCTACATCACAGAGGGGGGAGGTGGGGGGGTCAATAATGAACATGAGGTCAGACAGATTGAGACAGCATCAAAGAGACAAACCACACAGGAGACTGCAATCCTCTGCAATGACATCTTTAAACCTTTACCTGGACAAAAGAAACACATCAGAACTGTGCTTACAAAGGGCATTGCTGGAATTGGGAAAACTGTCTCTGTGCAGAAGTTCATTCTGGACTGGGCAGAAGGAAAAGCCAATCAGGACGTTCATTTCATTTTCACTCTCCCTTTCCAAGATCTGAATTTGAAGAGAAAAAGAAAAAGTCTGATGCAACTTCTCCAGCACTACTTTCCACAACTGAAACAGATTAAAAGTGTTGAACATGATGAAGTCAAAGTTCTGTTCATCTTTGATGGTCTGGATGAGTGTCGACTTCCTCTAGATTTCCAGAACAATAAGATCTGCCGTGATGTAACAAAGTCAGCATCAGTGGACGTGCTGCTGACCAACCTCATTAAGGGGAATCTGCTTCCCTCTGCTCTCCTCTGGATCACCTCCCGACCAGCAGCAGCCAATCAGATCCCTCCCGAGTGTGTCCACCAGGTGACAGAGATACGAGGGTTCAATGACCCACAGAAGGAGAAGTACTTCAGGAAGAGAATCAGAGATCAGAAGCTGGCCAGCAGAATTATCTCACACATAAAGTCATCCAGGAGTCTCTACATCATGTGTCACATTCCAGTTTTCTGCTGGATTTCTGCCACAGTTCTGGAGACATTGTTGGGTAAAGTGCTGAGCAGAAAACTCCCCAAAACTCTGACTGAAATGTACACACACTTCCTGCTCATTCAGACCAATGTGAAGAATCAGAAGTATCATCGCACCAGTGAGAGAAACCCAAAGAAGATCTCAGCATCAGATGCAGAAATGATCCTGAAACTGGGGAAGCTGGCTTTTCTACAGCTGGAAAAGGGCAATCTGATATTCTATGAAGAGGACCTGAGAGAAAGTGACATTGATGTCAGTGAAGCTTCAGTGTACTCTGGGGTGTGCACAGAAATCTTTAAAGAGGAGTCTGGGTTGCATCAGGAGAAAGCCTATAGCTTTGTGCATCTGAGCATTCAGGAGTATCTGGCTGCCTTGTTTGTGTTTCATTCATGTGTAAATGAAAACAGAAATGCACTCAGACCAGAAGAGTCAAGACCTAAAACTGACAGAATGCAGCTGTCTGAGTTACACAGGAGTGCAGTGGATCAGGCCTTACAGAGTAAGAATGGACACCTGGACCTTTTTCTCCGATTCCTTCTGGGCCTCTCACTGGACTCCACTCAGAGTCTCTTTGGAGGAGTACTGCCTCAGATAGGAGGCAGCCTTAATGACACAGACCCAATGACACAGATGGAAAGCAGATCAGATGACATTATGGAAACAGTCCAGTACATTCAGCAAAAGATCAGTGAAGAGTCTTCAGCTGAGAGGACCATCAATCTGTTCCACTGTCTGAATGAACTGAATGACAACTCCCCAGTGGAGGAACTTCAGACTTCCCTGAGATCAGGAAGACTTTCTGATAAAGAGCTGGAACCACACCAATGCTCAGCTCTGGCCTTTGTGTTACTGATGTCAGAGGAGGTCCTGGATGAGTTTGACTTGAAGATGTACAACACATCATCAGCAGGTCACCAGAGACTGGTACCAGTAGTGAATAACTGCAGGAAGGCTAAGTGAGTACTATTATTTCATTCATAATGCAGATTATTTATATTGATGTTTTCATAAAAAAATTATACTTATGTGAGAATAACATGCCATGAACATAACTCAACAGAAGCCTGTAGACACCCTCTGGAACTGTTCATGAAAAGAGTTTTAAAAGTAGTATTTTCTGTGCTGAATACTCCTGGGTGTGTTGAAGGAAAGAAAATCATAAACATAACATTGTAGTAAACATAATCATTTCTGAATCTGACATACTTGTTTTACTGTCCAAATCTATGGTTTGCAACTTGAATTATTATTTAATAGCAAAAGCATTTTAATTCTTCCAATATAATTTCTCAATCTCAATGTAACTATCTGTCTTTTCAGTCTCCACATCATCTGTGAATTTGTGCTGTAGGAGTTGGGAGTGAGGTGGGAAACCCGCCCTGCTAAACTCTAAATTGGTCATGCTGGTCACTCTCGCCTCTGTCTGGGGAGGATGGGTTATGCGCTGTGCTGGCCTTGTTGTTCTGTCCGCAGGCCCGTGTTGTCAGCTGGACACCCAGTGCCCCTCATGGGTGTTCTGTTGGCCCTGGTTCTGGCTGTGTCCCTGGTGTGGGACAGGGCACCCTCTACTTCCCTCTAGGGGTCAGACTTGACCTCTACAGAAAAACACAAAAACACACAGGGCAGCACTCCAGACAGTGGAGGTGTAACAGTGAAAACCCTCTGTTCCTTGAAAAACCACTGTTAAACAGGTTTTGATGTACAGACAGGTTGTTCAGAACACGTTTACCACTGACATGGATGTTATTGCATTTATGTTTGCCAGTATTAACAGCAATAATTTGCAACTTACCTCTGTTATGCAATCATTCCTGTACATAGAATAGTTCACCACATAACATTGACATCTTGTTAACAAAGGTTAAATATATATTTTGAATGTTGCAATTATAGCAAAATATTATTTGTATTATTCACTAACCCTTGATGTTGTTTCCCACTGTTCCGTGTTCAAAGCTGAATGATGTAAACAGACTGTTTGAATTTGTGAAACTTTATTGAAAGCACAGAACGCGGACAATGGACTGTTACTGGGTGGAGGGGGAGACAGTAATTTGCATTGTATATTTCTGGACGTGTATATGGCGAGAAGATGAGAAGTCTGAAATGTCTGGAACTGATAAAATGAATATGTGCGATAATTGAGGGGAAAAGTCATGTTAATTGTTTTATGGCATTTGTTGATTTTGTTGCTGCTAGTGGTATGGTCTAACAAATGTACCTGAGTAATGTACTTACTTAAGCTGGTCATTTGTTGTTTGTGGGGGTTCTGTTTGGCAGTAGGTGGGCAAGACAGACTGTCATTGCAAGTCTGATTGTTATAATTATTTTCATAATTTTTTTGTCTTGTAAATATAATTGTGTAAATCTGTGTGTCTTCACATGGAACTTTGTAAATAAACACCCCACTTGGGTTGCACTAGTTCTCATTGCTGCAGTTGTCTCACTGTAAAATCCACCACGACAACCATCCATGCAACAGGAGGATATGGGGGAAGAGAAAGAGGACAGGCTCTGGTTAAATCCACCTACACAGGTCCTTCATCCTACACTGGGGCCAGTGTGGAAATACAGAATAAATGTATTTCAGCTCACATACCCATCCCATGGTGCATATGCTTAATTTCAGTCCAGATGTAAAGAAACCCAGTTCTGGAGGTTTAACACTTTTTTGCTGGATGAAAAGTTTCTTAGTTTGGGCCTCTGTATATGTCTTATATTTTGCAAGTGTAAACCCTGTTCTTGGGGGTTTGACTCCCAGTTGTGCCATTCCTGGCTATGGCCAGAGGTCTGCATTGGTGAGTCATCAATTAGCCCAGCCTCATCAGAGAATGGTAGGGGATGAGCTGGCTGGTTCTGTTGGTCTTATCGCTCTCTAGCAGCTACACCTGGTCAGACTGAGCACCTGCAGATGCATGAATCAAGACCCTGCTGGCCTTGTGATCCTCCATTAACATGGGCAGTGTGTGATTGGTGGTGTAAGGGCAGTGCGTAAAGCCTGTGATCCTCCATTGACATGGGCAGTGTGTGATTGGTGGTGTATGGGCAGTGTGTAAAGCCTGTGATCCTCCATTGACATGGGCAGTGTGTGATTGGTGGTGTATGGGCAGTGTGTAAAGCCTGTGATCCTCCATTGATGTGGGCAGTGTGTAAAGCCTGTGATCCTCCATTGACATGGGCAGTGTGTGATTGGTGGTGTATGGGCAGTGTGTAAAGCCTGTGATCCTCCATTGACATGGGCAGTGTGTGATTGGTGGTGTTTCAGCAGTGTGTAAAGCCTGTGATCCTCCATTGACATGGGCAGTGTGTGATTGGTGGTGTATGGGCAGTGTGTAAAGCCTGTGATTCTCCATTGACATGGGCAGTGTGTGATTGGTGGTGTATGGGCAGTGTGTAAAGCCTGTGATCCTCCATTGACATGGGCAGTGTGTGATTGGTGGTGTATGGGCAGTGTGTAAAGCCTGTGATCCTCCATTGATGTGGGCAGTGTGTAAAGCCTGTCATCTCCATTGACATGTGCAGTGTGTGATTGGTGGTGTATGGGCAGTGTGTAAAGCCTGTGATCCTCCATTGACATGGGCAGTGTGTGATTGGTGGTGTATCAGCAGTGTGTAAAGCCTGTGATCCTCCATTGACATGGGCAGTGTGTGATTGGTGGTGTATGGGCAGTGTGTAAAGCCTGTGATCCTCCATTGACATGGGCAGTGTTCGATTGGTGGTGTATCAGCAGTGTGTAAAGCCTGTGATCCTCCATTGACATGGGCAGTGTGTGATTGGTGGTGTATCAGCAGTGTGTAAAGCCTGTGATCCTCCATTGACATTGGATGTGTGTGACTGGCAGCTAGTTCAGGTTGGGGGGGAAAAATCAGGTAAAATAAAAGTTTCTTCGCATAACTTTAGCTGTAGATGTTTTTGTTCCACAATCTTTTTTCTATTTTTTAATCCCAGCCACTACCACCCACCATATTGGCAGGAAAACATCTTTATTTTAATATCGGCCTTGAAGAATGTTTATATTTGAGTCATTAGTTATCATTAACTAATAATTCTAACATAGAGTTGTGTCCAATAAGCCCTAGAAGGCCCTTCCCATCCTGCCCCAGTGAGAGACAAAAAGAAACAGCCGGAAAGACAGATAAAAAGAAAGAGATATAAATAAAGAAAGAAACAGTGAAAAAGAAAGAAAAGTCAGCCAAAAATCACATTTCTCACTTGAGGTCAATTATACCCCAGAATGTTGGCATTTATACATACTGTACTGAGGTATCAAAGGCTTTCCAGGTACTGAGAAAATCACTAAACTGCAAACAATTGATGAGCACTTTTCACTCAGCACATTGTGTGAGTTTGAGGATAAGGAGACTGATACCTTTGGATCCTGAGCACATTGACACAGAACCTGGTAAATGCTGGACTGTGAGGCCAGTACAGGAGCAGGAGATGCCAGGGCCAGTTGAAGTCAGCAAAGTGAACTCAGATCAGTTGCTCAGTGATATCATTCATAACCTGGCGGAGGATTTTCAGGATAACATTAAAAATATATCATCTACTCATGAGAAGGTCTTTAATCAGTAAAATCAAAAGGCATGAGTTTATGGCTTCCATGTTATTTCCAAAAGACCAGGCATTAAGCCAACTTTTTCTTGTGTGGTAGTCAGATCCCCAAACCAAAGCTCTGAAACTGACTGATACCTAAAACACAATGGCACAGGACATCACACACCCAATCAATCGCCACTTCACTCTACTGCCCTTTGGCCGCAGGTACGGGTCCCTGAGCTGCAGAAGGGCTCGTTTTGGCAAAAGCCTGGTACCCGTGGCCATAGCAGCCCTAAACAGTGTGCCTCATTGAGAGAACCACAATGGTTGATGATGTTGCTTGTCGCTTTCACATGCTGCTGTGTATCAAGTGTGTTTCTGTCATATTACATGTATTGCCTGTTATTGTTATGTGCTGCTGTGTGTTAAATGTAATGTTGCTGTATATATATTCTGTCATTGGTGCGGTACAGTGCTGTGGAAAAGAATTTCTCTTTGGGACAATAAAGTCTAACTAATTAACAGGGAAAGAAAACGATAGTGGTATAGAATATTAGTAGCCTAGAATATTTGTGCCCTTCTGGTTTTGTTTGATATTTTGACTGACAGTCAAGTACCAGACAGTGCACATTTTTTCGTATGGTTCTTTGAGCTGTTGATCTGTTAGACTGTAGATGAGCAGGATGTCTGATTCTAAGTCCTAAAAGCATTGCAGATCTTACAATCCTCAATATTACCCTTCATCAGTGAGCACATTTAACATATTGAGTGTGAAATAGTATTATTAACTCTTGTTCAGACTAGGCAGCTGTGGTCTTACAGAATAAATTTTAGTGTACAGTAGATGCACAGCACTGCTGATCAGATGTAAGCTGTATGTGTGTGATGTGTAGATCTTGCACTCCTAACTTTCACGCTTCATCAGAGTATGCTCAGTACTACATTTCAAATACTGAATGATTAATGTTAATAATATAATCTATCAACACTTCTTTCAGACTAGGCAGCTGTGATCTTACAACGGAGTCCTGTGAAATTGTGGCTTCAGCTCTCCTGTCATCAAACTCACCCCTGAGAAAGTTGGACCTCAGCTACAATAACCTGGGAGATTCAGGAGTGAAGCTGCTCTGTGCTGGACTGAAGAGTCCAAACTGTAAACTACAGACACTGGGGTGAGTAGTGCTGTGTACTATGTGACCTTTAGTAAACAGAATATGTGATTATGGCTCTATACAGAGAAATGTCAAACAACTCCTTCTCTCAGTTTACTCCTTTCTCCCCCAGCCTGCCTTCTTTGTCCACATTAGTCCAATCCTTCTCTTCTTACTCCTCTATCACAGCAAAGTAAAGCAGGATAAACCCCCATGAGTCTTAGGGTTGCCAGCTGTGTGGTTCCTGACCAGAAATATCTTGTGTTAAAGTTCAGTGTGAAAGTGAGATTCTGGATTGATGTGTCTTTCTCATAGTCTGCAAGAACAGATGAAACTTCTTCTATGTATGTGTGTGTGTTCTCTCCCCAGGTTGGGTAGGTGTATGTTTATAGTGTGTGTGCTCTCTCCACAGGCTGGGTTGGTGTATATTTATAGTGTGTGTGTGTTCTCTCTAAAGGCTGGGTTGGTGTAATCTCACAGAGGGCTGCTGTGATGATCTGGCTTTAGTCCTGCATTCTCCCCACTCAGAGCTGAGGGATCTGGAGCTCAGAGACAATGAGCTGCAGGATTCAGGAGTGAGAGCACTCTCTGCTGGACTGGAGAACCCACACTGTAAACTGCAGAGACTGGGGTGAGGAACAAACACAAACCCCTCTTTCATG
>CM040748.1:39452739-39519958 GCA_022829145.1 Albula goreensis | reverse complement strand
CTCACCCTTTCAAGACAGCACCGCTATGTAAATTTAACCAGCTGCAGTTTCCCCAGCTAACGCTACATTAATAAAGTAATGTGCACCACAACAACAATGACACTGCAAGGTTGCTTTTCTTGGACAGTATCTCTGATATGTACATGGCTCATGAAACTGACTCTTGGCTTTTCAAACCACTGGTTTAGGGCTACAATTCCAATAGAACAACATTTCAATAGCATCAACAATATTGGAAAAAAAAAAAAACTATACAAAGTGTCACTTTCACGAAAGCATGCAGCCAAATGGCAGGCTGTGCAAAAATGGGCCGTGAAAGTTGCATGCTAACACTAGTTGTTAGCATGCTAACAAACTACAGCTGAGACTGATAGATGATGAGCTAACGCTGACGAGCTGAGACTGATGTCATGTCAGGGCCACCGTACAGTGGAAAATTCCATTCACGACCCTGTAGATTAACACCCAGGTTTTTAACCTGAGCTGCAATAGGTAGCCAGTAAAGTGACATGAGGAAGAGTATGATGGTAATACAGATATGGGGCTCTATTTTCTCTTGGCCAACTCAGGGGGGAAAAACGCACACCGGGAGGGAGGTCCACACACACACGCACATGCAAACAAACAAAACCAAGGGTGGGGCGCAATTCGGCCCGCACTGACAAGAAGCCGGGCCTCTTCCGCGCCCCAAAATAAAAAAAAAAAGCCCAAGAGAAAACAAGGCAGAGGCCGCCACTCTCCTGAGTCCAGGAACCGCCGCAGCTGCGTGCTGATGAACCTGGCTCCACCAGGCTTGGGACGGGGGAAGGCTACAGAGGGGAAGAAGGCACAACACTACATCACCCCACTGTGGACTGGGCAGAGCAGGGACACATGCGTTGTTATATTTTGTGGTTCACGTCCCTGTCACCATTCGGACCACGCCCACATTCACCTTCTGCCCAGCCCTGGGTATGCAGCTCCGCCGCCGTTGCCTTCTGCCGTCACTCGTGCTGGACCCTGCCAATTCCTCCGTCCCTTCCCTCAGTCAGCCACTAACATGGTTCCAGGCGTGCAGTCTCTGCCTCCCCTCACTCTCCACACATGCACCTAAAAAGAAATCCCCCCGTGGGAATCCTCAACGAAAAAAAAAAAAAAAATAATTGAAACAAAACCAAAAAACGAAACTGCGGCAAAACTTCAATCAAAAGTAACAAAACCTTAAATAAACAAAAGAAAATGAAGCAAAAACAAACTCCCAAATATTCAAACCCCATCTTTTATACATTTAAAAAAAAAAAAAAACCCCAACACGCCAGCAGGTTCATTCCAAGCTGCCCGAATGCGAACTGCCTCATCCCCCGCTCTTTTATCCTGATTACCTGTGCGGAGAGAACAAGACACAGCTGCGCTGGATTACCAATCAGGCGAAGCGAAGGAGACAAACTACCCCCATCCAAATACCGCACGTGTGTCCCCAATCACCAAGGAAGAAAATCCCAAGACTGCGGCTTGTCAGGCTCACCTCATGACACAGTTACATTTGTGCAGTAATTATATAAATATGGAAACCTATTTATTTACATGCCTTTTTCCGTTTTGGGGTGGCATCACGGTTTTTACCAGATTCTTCAGGTTTTCCAGAACCCATACATTCTCACATTTAACTTGATTCATGAAGACGATAGAAGTGTGCTTGGGCAGTGCAGGTATGAACAAAGCACTTGCTGACTACAATAAAAAAAAGGTTTAGCCTGTTTCCTGGCTACAAGATATGTTTCTTCTTACGAGTGGTCCCGGGAATGTATGAGACATTTGAAGTACTACTTGAGCAACAGTTTTTTGAAACGGACCTTAAATGAACGATGGTTCGTACAAATGAATCTGTGATGCTCTTAGGCAAATAAATGCTTTGGGAAACCCACCCCTGTTATGTACATAGGAGCCACCACTGTCTCACCCTCTGTCACCTCTGACTGTAATGCCATTTATCATGCTATAATACACATATATTATTATTATTATTATAGAAATAACACAATAATGTGTGATGTGTGTGTATGTTTCTTTGTGTGTCTTCAGTGTGACTGTGGTCTCTGTGTTTATCAAGTGCTTAATCAATGAGTTCTTATTTTGTGTGTTTACAGGTTTGTTGATCTGGCTTAGAATACTCTTATGTTCAAGTCTGATACATGACAGACATGTTCCACAGTCCTGAGACAGGGGGCGCTCTTTCAAAAATGAGTCTGTCTGGAGAAGCAGAGACAAGTGCTGGAACCGCTGGTCCAAGCAGCAAGAGGTATGAATGCATATCAATGAAATATTTAATGTTAAATTGTATGTACGTCTACGATATAGTGCAGTTTCCGTAAACATAAATCTCACCTAATTTACATTCATTGCAATATGACTTTTTTATAAGTAATAACAGACAGATGCAGAAACACGATGAGGTTAACTAGGAACTCTGTCTCCATGTGCTGTGAGTTAGAGCTGAAGTAAGAGGATGAGGTTAACTGGAAGCTCTGTCTCCATGTGCTGTGAGTTAGAGCTGCAGTAAGAGGATGAGGTTAACTGGAAGCTCTGTCTCCATGTGCTGTGAGTTAGAGTTAGAGCTGCAGTAAGAGGATGAGGTTAACTGGAAGCTCTGTCTCCATGTGCTGTGAGTTAGAGCTGCAGTAAGAGGATGAGGTTAACTGGAAGTTCTGTCTCCATGTGCTGTGAGTTAGAGCTGCAGTAAGAGGATGAGTTTAACTGGAAGCTCTGACTCCATGTTTTGTTAACAGGGTCCTGGTTGAGAGAGCAGGGTCACCTGTACCAAGCTGTCTGTCAATGAGGAGTGACAGTTCAATGGATTCACCACCTGAACTGACAGGAGAGCCTTCAGCTGATCAGAGGTAAGTAAACAGGCTGATATTTATGCTACAGTTTCATCATGGCTATCTCTCATTGGGCACAGGCCAGTGTAGGTGGGGCAGGGGCCCAGCTGAGGGGGAGGCGTGATGGCTGCACTGGGCCTAAAAGATGGTCCAAACCTTCAGGCTGCTGAACGCTTCAAATGAGCTCAAATTTGGAGCTGTGGAAAGCCTCTGAATTTGTCTCAAAGTGAGTCGAATTGGGGAGTTACACATGAGTTTTCAAAACACTTTCCGATATCAACGCCTTCTTTTTGCATTCATTGGCCAGGTGTGAAAATAGGCAGGATTTTAAGAGTTCTGAAATCCTATCTGTTCATTCTTCTCAGTATTACTTCCACAACCTTGTGAGAAGTACACCATAAATACCTGTAAAGGAAACTTGCCTATAGTGTTCACCTGTATGTACATCTCAAAGGTCACTGTTTATGCATTGCAGAAATTGTACAAATCTGTCTCCATGTGCTGTGAGTCAGAACTGCAGTAAGAGGATGAGGTTAACATGAAGCTCTGTCTCCTTGTGCTGTGAGTCAGAACTGCAGTAAGAGGATGAGGTTAACATGAAGCTCTGTCTCCATGTGCTGTGAGTTAGAGTTGCAGAAAGAGGATGAGGTTAACTGGAAGCTCTGTCTCCATGTGCTGTGAGTTAGAGCTGCAGTAAGAGGGTGAGGTTAACTGGAAGCTCTGTCTCCATGTGCTGTGAGTTAGAGCTGCAGTAAGAGAATGAGGTTAACTGGAAGCTCTGTCTCTGTGTGCTGTGAGTTAGAGCTGCAGTAAGAGGATGAGGTTAACTGGAAGCTCTGTCTCCATGTGCTGTGAGTTAGAGCTGCAGTAAGAGGATGAGGTTAACTGGAAGCTCTGTCTCCATGTGCTATGAGTTAGAGCTGCAGTAAGAGGATGTGGTTAACTGGAAGCTCTGTCTCCATGTGCTGTGAGTTATAGCTGCAGTAATTGGATGAGGTTAACTGGAAGCTCTGTCTCCATGTGCTGTGAGTTATAGCTGCAGTAAGAGGATGAGGTTAACTGGAAGCTCTGTCTCCATGTGCTGTGAGTTATAGCTGCAGTAAGAGGATGAGGTTAACATGAAGCTCTGTCTCCATGTGCTGTGAGTTAGAGCTGCAGTAAGAGGGTGAGGTTAACATGAAGCTCTGTCTCCATGTGCTGTGAGTTAGAGCTGCAGTAAGAGGGTGAGGTTAACTGGAAGCTCTGTCTCCATGTGCTGTGAGTTAGAGCTGCAGTAAGAGTCTGTTAAGGTTGGAGATGAAAGTGCTTTCTTGGTTGTAGCCATTTTTCAATTCAGTAAAATAGCTATGTCCATTTAATAAGTTGCATTTTATAAATCTGGACAGAACATTGTAGAATGTAAACAGCCATTCCTTACTTTAAATTGCTTCTTTCAAAATTTCTAATTTAACAAACAACCAAGTTTATTGTTAAGAAGGAATATGCGTAGTTCGACATTTGATGATGCCTTGAAATGTTTGCCAATTTTCAACATTATTCACTGTTCCACAGATAAAAATGTAGTTGGCTAGTAAAAATAGCAACCATAACAACAACAATGTTGTCATTTACCCACATATTGCACTTAAGCAAATAAAAAAAACCTAATAAAAACTGATTTTCCCCTGCTTAACTTTCGACTGACGATCGACGAATCTACAAATTGTTCACATCCCTAGTAGTTTTTGTGTCTTTTCTCCAAACACTGAGGGTGTAATTAAAGCCCAGGAGTCTCTGAGCCAAATTTAGCTAGCCACATTGCTAACTTGGTTTGTGTGAGACATTGCCAAGTACTTCAGAATATGAAGAGAGGTATCTGACAGTTTTCTAGAGTCAAGTATGTGGTGTTCATGTGTATTGAGTATGTGGTCTTCAAGTTAGTAAAAACTGCATTTGCCATATACAGCGTAAGCCAGCTATCTGCTGGTACAGATTAAGCCACGGTCTTACACTGTCTTCAATTTTGTTATATGGCTTGATAAAAGGTTTTATTTTCCTGAAGGGAAGTATTTTTAAGTCAGTTGTTGGTACCTGATACCACAAAAATAATTGACCAGTTTTGTCTGTGTCACATGTGTCTGTTTCCCCAGACACTGCTGGGATATTTGCTATAAATATGAGCAACCTTTATCACTCCGGAAGCTCCACTCATAGCTGGAGTTTTGGAGATCTTACTCTTTTCTCCTGACTACCCTGTTTTTTTTTTTTTAAATATTTTAATTTTTTACCCGATTTTTCCCCCTTTTTTCCCAAATGTTCAACCGAACTTGATCTCACCACAGCACTCGCTCTGACAGCTATGGGAGGAGAAGTTGAGCATGTGACTCCTCCGATTCACGTGACGACACCCTCGCTTCTTTTCACGTTGTGACCGCACCACCAACTGCACACTGCCTATGACGTCGGAGGAAGACATAGTCAGCGTACACTTGGTTTGTGCCGCCGCAGGCACCCAAGCATGACAAGGAGAGTGCTGTTGTGATGAGGCTGACCTACCCTGTATCGGACCCCGGCGAGGCTGGCCAATTGTTGCCTCGCCAATGGGACCTCTGGCCATGGCTGGGAATGGCAAAGCTGGGAATCGAACCCCTGACCTCAGGACCTGTAGGCAATTTATCCCACGAGCCACTCAGAGGCCCCCCGACTGCCCTGTTTTAATCAACACCTGCATTTTGAGACACTTCTCGATATTATCAGTTATTTAAAATGTCTCTGGTGAGGCAATGTTAGCACAGCCTAAATAGGTAAAAATAGACTGTAAACCAGTAACATCATCTGTCTCATTGCTCTGTAGTGCCCTCTACTGGCAAACTGGGCAGCAAATTGGAGAATCCACATGCATGGGCAAAAGGTTCACAGCATGGGGCTGAGAACATCATTTGAGAAAACACCCTCACTCCCTGTGGGATGAAGCATGGGCAGGAAGGACTGTAAGAACGAAATAATCATGAAATGGGGTTGTGACATTACAAGCAAAGCCATCAATGTATTTCATGTCTTACACACACCATACATATCCACACAAGCACATGAACACCATTGATGATATTATGGTGGCTCGTTTAGTCCAAACAATAGAGAACACAGCCAGTATTCTACGCTCTTTCAACTCTCAACTGCTACTCTCTCAAAAATTCTACATGGTAGTTTCATGCAACATACTAATAGAGTTTCATATTCGTGTAATGTTAGTTACCTATTCTAGTTCTGTCTGTAAGTTAGTAAACTTGCAGCAGTTGCTAATACAGTGCCACAGAATAGTAAATGTAAGCATAGTGTTTGCTGTTGCCAATGATGAAACCACATAAAACACAGGAACATGGAACGGATCTTGCAGCTATTAGCTTGACTGCTAATCTACCTCTCTTTCAAACATTGTAGAAACTAATGTAGGGACATGCCTTTTATTTACTTATACAGTAAAGCAGCATCACAGTTAAACCATTCATGGTAAAGATATTTACTGCTGTAATGTCCAGTTTGTTAGCTCACCACTTAGCTTGGTAGGTGTTTGGTGATAAAGAATGGAAGTCTATCACTCCGTGCAAGTAAGATCCACCCATCCATGGTCTAGAGATGAAACAGGCCTTCCTCTTGTGGAAATCTGTGGGTAAATCTGTAATGATAAACCAGTGAGCTGAACTGGATGTTGGGTAGCTAAACACTGAGGACACTGCATCACCCCCTTTAACAATTTATTTCATTCTGTTTTATACAAAACAGCAGGAAAATACATGGTTCACCAGCTGGCTATGTGTTTTTCCTGCTTTTTTTCCAGAGCGTACAGCATCCTATAATATTTAAGCAGGGTCTGGACAGTTCTTTTGTAAACCACAGGAGCAGAATGTCACAGTGTGAAGGTACTAGCATAAACAATATAATAAGCATTATACACAGAATTTTTCCTTCATAATTATGACACAGAGCAGTTGTCAAACACTCAGGATGTCATTTTGATAACCTTTAACATTAGGGACCCAGACTCTGGCGTTAGGGTGTCTTTTCCCATGATGTTGAGAGAGGGTGCATCGGTGATGATGTTTCTTGAAAGGTTTAAACCGTGTTATCTAGTGCTTGAAGACACAGTTAAATTAGGGGCATGTGTAATCAAGTCGCATTATAAGGAAGTGAAAATTTCTTGAACAATTGTCAACTTTTGTTTCACACCCCAAAGGCTATTTCATTTGGTAATTATATGGTTAGGTATGTTTTAACCACAGGTTCCCTGTTTGATATAAGTATGAGCCTAACCCCAAACACCCCAAGACAGAGGTCTAATGATTGAGCTTCTCTAAAACATTTTAATGCTCTCTTCTTATGTATTTTTTTTCTTAATTCACTGTTTCTTTCTGTCGGATCTCTGATTCCTCACAAATCTCTTTGCAGGGTCCAGCAATCAGCAGAGTCCAGCTGTCTGGAACAGAAGAGTCCAGAGAGAAGAGAGCAGTGTATGGATGTAAACCCCACAAAAAAGGTGTGATATCTCTTTATCTATGTATTAATCATCATGGGGTTTGGCTTTGAGAATACTCTTTATTTCACCTCTCTTTTCAGGCTCATAACTATGAGAATCACTAATCTTCCAGGACCAGATTCATCCCTTTTATCAGAAGCATTTTAAATGTAACTTCAGCCTTTTCTGGGGCAAGCATTTGGGAACCTGAGAATCTGCAGCGGACATGGAGAGCACAGTTTGTCTTGCATAATGATATGCAGTAGTCTATTTATCCAGATTCACAAAACAATTCAACTACTCTCAGGGAAAGCACGATTAATCTGATTACTGCCTCTACAAAGTCATCAATCAAAAGCAAAAGCTGAACATCAAAGAAAGTTTATTTTGGTCACTCTGATACAGCACACCTCTTCATGTGTTTATTTCAGTCACTCTGATACAGTACACCTCTTCATGTGTTTATTTCACTCTCTCTGATGCAGCACACCTCTTCATGTGTTTATTTCAGTCTCTCCGATACAGTACACCTCTTCATGTGTTTATTTCAGTCTCTCTGATACAGCACACCTCTTCATGTGTTTATTTCAGTCTCTCTGATACAGCACACCTCTTCATGTGTTTATTTCAGTCTCTCTGATACAGCACACCTCTTCATGTGTTTATTTCAGTCTCTCCAGCACACTCTGATGAAGTTGAAGAAGGAGGAGTTCAAACAGTTTCAGAGCCATCTGAGTCAGTATTACCCAGAATGCACTGTGAGAGAACAGGATGACCTTGAGGCCCTGGATGTAGTTGAGAAGATGCTGGAGACCTGTGGCAGTGAGAGATCTCTGAAGATCACACTCCACATCCTGAGGACCATAAAGCAGAAGGATCCCACAGACTCACTGAAGAGAGATGAGCAGAAGAGTAAGACACTATTTTGTGTAAATCAGTCATTAATATATCAGTATTAGCAACTACAAACAAGCCACTAAAGAGTGAATGTGTTTGTGCTGTGACTATTCCTTAGTAAACCTGGCCCTGAGAGAGATGTGCAGCACACAGGGCCCTCATGTAAGCTTATTAATGCAGATTTAAAAAGCTCTGGCAGAATCAGTTTAGCATTTTAATGTCTGAAAGACAAGCAGATAGAGCAAAGTATTGATTTAAAGCTTTGATCATACACTGACCAATCAGGATGTTTTCCACATTCCCTTTAAATGAGTGGATGCATCACACATCCTTATTTTCCATGTTTGTTAGTGCAGGTTTTCTGCCTCTACTTTTCTGTATCTCTTATTCCCTTAGTGTGGTGTCAAATGAGCACCACAGGCAGGTGCAGTTCTTCATTAAGTGGCTGTAGTGCCCATTTAACACCAGAATAATGGATATGTTAAAGTAATAGTGAGAGAGCACATGCCAGATAACACAGAAAAATATGACCGTGCCAAACAGACTGTATTTTAGTGTACTGTTCCAACATCTGAAAACCATTTTCAGCAGTTCAGCATCACAAGAATAATACATCATTCCACCAACAGCCACCAAATGAAACCCAATTTATGATATTATGACTGTTAATAAAATAATAGAATTTAGTGATGTTACCATATATGGTGTGTCTTCATGAACAAGACAGAATCTATTTCTGTTCACCATTTTTGCAGATTGTTGGAGTGATGTGTAACACACTGTGTGACAGACTTATGTAAAATATTGTGTCAAGGGGAAACGTTTATAACAATTTTTTCAACTGATTTTTTTTTTTAATATAAGTAAATTATCTTTCATATTTCCTCTTCTCAGACAAACTCACAAGAGCCCAACAGACACTGAAATCTGATCTGAAGAAGAAGTTTGAATGTATTTTTGAAGGTTTGACATGGCAGGGCCACCCAACCCTCCTCAATGAGATCTATACAGAGCTCTACATCACAGAGGGGGGAGGTGGGGGGGTCAATAATAAACATGAGGTCAGACAGATTGAGGCAGCATCAAAGAGACAAACCACACAGGAGACTGCAATCCTCTGCAATGACATCTTTAAACCTTTACCTGGACAAGAGAAACACATCAGAACTGTGCTTACAAAGGGCATCGCTGGCATTGGGAAAACTCTCTCTGTGCAGAAGTTCATTCTGGACTGGGCAGAAGGAAAAGCTAATCAGGACATGAATTTAATCTTCACTCTTCCTTTCCGAGACCTGAACTTAAAGAAGGAGAGAGAATTTAGTCTGATGCAACTCCTCCAGCACTACTTTCCACAGTTGAAAGAGATTGAAAGTGTTGAGCATGATGAAGTCAAAGTTGTGTTCATCTTTGATGGTTTGGATGAGTGTCGACTTCCTCTAGATTTCCAGAACAATGAGATCTGCCGTGATGTAACAGAGTCAGCATCAGTGGACGTGCTGCTGACCAACCTCATTAAGGGGAATCTGCTTCCCTCTGCTCTCCTCTGGATCACCTCCCGACCAGCAGCAGCCAATCAGATCCCTCCTGAGTGTGTCCACCAGGTGACAGAGATACGAGGGTTCAATGGCCCACAGAAGGAGGAGTACTTCAGGAAGAGAATCAGAGATCAGAACCTGGCCAGCAGAATTATCTCACACATAAAGTCATCCAGGAGTCTCTACATCATGTGTCACATTCCAGTCTTCTGCTGGATTTCTGCTACAGTTCTGGAGACATTGTTGGGTAAAGTGGACAGTGGAGAACTGCCCATAACTCTGACTGAAATGTACACACACTTCCTGCTCATTCAGACCAATGTGAAGAATCAGAAGTATCATGGCACCAGTGAGACAAAACCAAAGAAGATCTCAGCATCAGATGCAGAAATGATCCTGAAACTGGGGAAGCTGGCTTTTCTACAGCTGGAAAAGGGCAATCTGATATTCTATGAAAAGGACCTGAGAGAGAGTGGCATTGATGTCAGTGAAGCTTCAGTGTACTCTGGGGTGTGCACAGAAATCTTTAAAGAGGAGTCTGGGTTGCATCAGGAGAAAGTCTACTGCTTTGTGCATCTGAGCATGCAGGAGTATCTGGCTGCCTTGTTTGTGTTTCATTCATGTGTAAGTGAGAACAGAAATGTACTCAGACCAGAAGAGTCAAGACCTAAAACTGACAGAATGCAGCTGTCTGAGTTACACAGGAGTGCAGTGGATCAGGCCTTACAGAGTAAGAATGGACACCTGGACCTTTTCCTCCGATTCCTTCTGGGCCTCTCACTGGACTCCACTCAGACTCTCTTAGAAGAACTACTGACACAGACAGGAAGCAGGTCATCTGTTTCAGGCCCAATGACTCAAACAGTGAGTAAATCACTTATACAATCCATCAGAAAACTATTCACACAAACAGGAAGTAGATCAGAGAGCATTGAAGAAACAGTCCAGTACATTAAGCAGAAGATCAGAGAAGAGTCTTCAGCAGAGAGGACCATCAATCTGTTCCACTGTCTGAATGAACTTAATGACAACTCTCTAGCGAAGGAAATCCAGACTTCCCTGAGATCAGGAAGATTTTCTGATAAAAAGCTGGAACCACACCAATGCTCAGCTCTGGCCTTTGTGTTACTGATGTCAGAGGAGGTCCTGGATGAGTTTGACTTGAAGACATTCAACACATCAGCAGCAGGTCAGCAGAGACTGGTACCAGTAGTGAGGAACTGCAGGAAGGCTAAGTGAGTACTGGTAAATCATTCATAATGCAGATAATTGACACTGATATTTGCATAAACAGTTTATAATTGTATGAGAATAAAGTGCATAAATCTAGCTCACCTATATTATGACCAAAAGCCTGTATCTACCTTCAGAAAATGTTCATGAATAATATTTCAGAAAGTAATATTTTCTGTTCCATATTCATATACCCCTATGTGTGTGTAGAAAAGAAAAACCAATGGTAAAATACTGTAATCTGAATGTGATATTATAGTTGAACAACTGGCCATGTAGGATGCAGAAAATTATCTACAATTTGAAATTCATTCAATAGCATTTTTATACTTCCATCTTAAGTGTCAAACCTCACTGCAATTTAGGTCTTCCTCATCTCCACAGCATCCTCTCTGAATGTGGAATTTGTGCTCTAGGTCAGCCATTCTCAACCTTGGGGTCCCGACCCCAACTGGGGTCGTGAGATGATTTCTAGGGGTCGCCAAATCATTTGTGATCCGACGTGAGCAAACCCTCCACATTTTGGCGACGTCAATTTTACAGGAGAGCACAAAAACCGCGGGCGGGCAGTATTTTGTCAAAAATGAGATAATGGTGGATTCGAATTCCTGAAGTGCTTATGTATCATCTCCATTTTTGTTGAAACTGAAAATAACTTGTAAGTATCAAAAATGTAATAAACTATCGAGGCAAGTTGGTCCTCCAAGAACTGACAAGGGAGAAAACGTCATCAACTCAGCATTCTATTGTACTATCAAACCAAGCGATCACGTATCATATGGCTTCGTCTTCTGATACAGTTATGAAGATTAAGATCTCCCGGTCACATTCGCTCTGATGTCAATTCGCAATACTAAACAATTTTGATAAAAAAGTAACTGAAATAATGTAGTATATAATTATAGTAAACGTAGTGCTGAACGTTCATTGGTTCACATCAATGTGCCGTTTGCCAACAGTTTGTAGCCTACTCGTGTGTTTACCTTTTTGGAAAAGTTTATCTGCGTGTTGTTAGAATCATGGACTACGATAAGAGTGGCGGTAGCTCTCAAACATATTAACTAACTGAATCTCTCCGGTGCAAGAGACGGAACTCAGTGGGAAGAACTGGTGAGAGGTTACTTTCTTGAGGTGAAGGAGGATAACATGCACCTTGTGCTGTCAAACTTGGAAGATGAGGACAGCAGTGACGAAGAAACCATTCCCGACTTGGATAAAAAGTACTGTATGTGAAGAATACAGTCACGAAGCGGATTTTGAAGAACCGACAGATGATGATGATGATGCAACTTTCACTGTTGTCACTAACGAAGCCGAAGATACAATGCAGTTAGTTGACATTACTGACTCTGACTATGACCAACAACTTACAGAAATTCTCAGTTTCACCTGCGGTTGCGGTCGAAGGCGAAAAGAAAACTCAAAGCTCGGCCAGGAATCCTGTACAAACAAACTGCCTCATGAACGCATCTATGAGCTACGCTACATGGTAAATGTGTTGTCACAGCCGGAAAAGGACATGTTCACTGCACATCAGCACTTTTTGTTGTAGCTTTTTGTATTTTTTTATAAACTACAGTGTTGTACGTGTCATTAAAATAGTTTCTTGTTTTATAAATATATTCAGACTATAACCACGCATCACCACTAGAAGTAAGCAAAGGGTCTTTGCTATTCTGGCTAAAAGGACACTTACTCTAAAACTGTGACTCACAGGAGAGATAGTGATGGTATATTCTGTTATGCAGTCCTGTCTTTAAACACGATCACATTGTGTGAAGCTGTTCTCAACACACAGAATGTATCTGATGCCCAGTCATTTGATTGAGTTAGGAACTCACTCACCACTTTCCTAACAGTCGTGTTAGCTGATGACATGCTCATGTATTTGACCTGTGTTTAGACACTCACCACCAGGGTGCTGCTCACTCTCTCAAAAGCATATTGATTCTGTGCAGTTTCAGAAAGGTTTAAAAAATTACAAAATTGTTTTAAAATAGTTTTTATTGCATGTGAATTCGTGAATAGTGTTCAAATCTCTATGTCTCAAATACTCCGACATAATTTAACTTAGATGCTGCCCCTGTCAGGGGGATCATGTTATCCATGCACGACCAACACCAGCCTGAATAAAGTTCTGTGATAGGTCTTGATGATAGTGGTCAAACATCACAGACTGAGGGTTAAAACATTTCTCTGACTTTTATAACTAACTGGCCACTTAGTTTCAACCAGAAACCATATGAAATAATTGTAATAATAATAATATTACTTGATATATTTTATTTGATGATCATTTTCCACAATCCATTTAACAACATTAACATTAAAAAGTGACAGTAGGTTAATGTATTGTGTAAAAAGTGACAGTAGGTGTTGCTGAATTGTGTTAAAAGCAGACCTGTCCTCAACACCTCTATTAGCTTTATAGGCAAATTGCACTGGGTCTAGTAAACCCTCCGCTTTGCTATGTAGCTTTTACTTGACCAATCTCTCAAATGATTTCATGACCGATGAGGTCAGTGCCACTGAGTTCTTTGGGGGTTTTGTTCTTTGCTATGGGAAACAATGATTGACTCCTTCTGTAGTTTGGGTACTCTCTTATTGTTCTATGGATAGGTTTAACTCACAGGAGAAAATATCACGCAGCTGTAATCCACATATTTTAATTAGTTTTCCGTAATCTTATTTGGCCCAGGGCTTTTCCCAGTTTTCCATTTTCTGAACATACCTTTAACATTTCAGGGACTGAACATGAACTCAGTAGACTTAGGGAGTACTTTTACACTTGGTCACCATGCGTGTTGGACTGATTGAATATATCTGACTGTGTGAACACATTCCATTTACACTTGGCCACATAACTGAGTCACCATGTGACAGATATAAACCTGATTTGCTATCCATGCGTTATAAGCAATTATATGGCACTGTCTTCTGGAATGTAGGCAGTCAAGATTATACCAGGCGCCAAAATTTAGCTTCATGTCATTTTACAATTAAATTTACAATTTTGGTTTTTCTCCAACCGTGTGAATCATCCATGCTGTTGTTTTGCATGTATTGACTCTGGGGGGTCCTAGTTGGTGACTTCTGTGAGCTGATTTAGTTCCATTTGGGAGGTGTAAGGATTACAGCCTGAATGCAGTGTGCGAACTTGTAGGCCTGCTTACTTTATGTCAGCACATCTGATATATAATAATCAGTTAATGACCACATCAAACCTCCACATGGGAATCGTAATCAAAAATCACAGTATGACATGACCAACTAAAGCAGGGCACACATATCTACTATTATACATCTGCAGAGTGATGTACTATATTCTATAGCTTGTCATCAAGCTAACATTTGAGGTAGAAGATGCCTCTGGCTCTGGTTGCTCCTCAGAGATGATTGGCTAAGATTTTTTGGTAAATGCAAAATTTGTGAGTAAGCTTCCTTGTTTTCTTTTTGACATATCTGTATGCTGACTACAAAACAGGGAAATGAATAAGGGCGATTTGGGGTGCAAACTGAGTGGGACTAAGAGAGTTTGTTTTTTTTCTGATCTTTGAGTTAAAGTGAATGAAGTTTATGATATTGTGCCGCCACGCTTTGATGGTGATGGCAAGAATAGCATGCATGTCGGTATCTTTATTAAAGTGAATTAGTGATGAATCACCCTCATACATAAATCATACATCAATAAAAGCCTAATTTTACACATGATCCATGATGATGAACATACAGAAAAATAGAAATGCACGGCAAAAATAGCATATTGTCTATATTTTAGAGACCCCCAAAAATGTCACAAATCATGTTTTCAGGGGAGCTCATGTCTTATTAAGAGGAGCCAAGCTCCCCCTGGCTCCCCTGCCTGAATGACCAGATACTGTTTCGTAAAATTACTTGACAAGCTTTGATATTTCCATGGCATTTGTTGTAATCAAGATACCATTTAAATGTAGTTAAGACATTATGTTGTTCCAATTTTAAAAAGTAATTACAATATTTTCACCTTCATCCAGCCATTTATAGCTTGTCCTTATGAAACTCCTCTGGCTTTATAGATGTACTGTTGACTCAACTTGCTTTTCAAATGAGCTAATTTAGTTTAGTTTTCTTCTGGTTTAGATACATTGTATATACTTCAAAATGCAATAATATTTATGATCAATTCAGTTTCCTCCCTTTTTTCAGAACCGGATTTCATTGCTAGGGTCTTGTATCTTAAATTTTAGAAGGTCCCTGTTAAGATCATATAATGTTTCTTGCTTTGCTTTTATCCAGACAGAATTAATACATGCTATAATTTGATATCTTGTAGGCTCAAGTCCAAACAAAGAGGTATTATGTTTCCAGTAAGAACATCTTCTTTTTGGATGAACATTATAAGTACTAAAAGTTATTACAATAGTGTTCTGGTCCAACAGTGGTGTTGGAACAACCTCTACTTTTACAATTTTAGGGCATAATGAATGTGAAATAAACCATTGGTTTACCCTAGATTTAGATGGGCCAGTTTTATTACTCCAAGTAACCATTTGATCAGGTTCCGGACTCTCAAAATGCTGGTTGGGTCAAACATAGACATCATATTGGTTAAGGAGGTGTGATTACAGTTTTGTTGGGGCCTGTGAGGTCATAAATCCATGTTAATTTGATTGACAGCCAAAACTTATTTTGGCTGTTAATCATAAATATTCCCAGGCAAATAATTCCAAAACTGACCATCTGTAGTGACAACTGCTAAGTCATAATGACCTGCAGGGTTGAGATGAGATAAAATAACTTACATTTATGTTTTTAAAAAGAAGCCCAGTTGAGTATTGAATTCTTTCAATAATTCATCGACCATCCCTTGACTGTTGGTGAGATTCTCCTATAATTCATCCAAGTACGTTTTCAGATGATCCAGCCAATTGTTACAGACAGGCCATTTCTTACTGAGATCTGTCTAAAATAATAATTATTTTATTTTTTTAAATTAAAATAATACATTTTAGATAATAATCTTAAATTATGTTAGATTTACGAAGTCCCTGAAAAGCACGTCAGCTTGTTTACATACAATGTTTTACGAGGATTGACATTGTTTAATTAAGAGAGAGTAGTTTGACTCCAGAGTTTGTGATCCAGAGAGTGATAAGTGAGTGAGTTGGATGGACGCTCTTTCCAGTGAGGTTTCGCAGTTTGGCGGCATCCGGTAAATCCTGGAAGCGGATCTCCCAAAACCCGTCCACTCCACTCAAATATTGTTTTTCCCCACAGTTTTCTTTTCCTTGTTTGTTTTAACCAACTAAATTGTGCGACAACGTGACGCTCAGCCCAGGGTGTCGGGATCTTTTAGAAAACGCTGAACAAACCGATTGCTGGGGGCGAACTGTCGCCTTCGCAATTCCAAGACCGGGCTGTCCGTCCCCGGTGACAAGAGCGAGCTGGCCGCGGAATGAGAAGCTCCGGTGTTGGGTACAAGTGGCGGAGGCAACGTCAGTCCTCATTTCTGTCGTATTGTATTTACACAAGCGGAGTGTATCAGCGGCACACCACTAAACTCAGCTACCTTATAGCTAGCATTGACTAATTTAAAGACAACCAGAGTAAGGTCAGACATGCAGTATCTGCCCAGGGAGGCTGTGACACAATTAAGCTAGGAATATGTATCCTGTTTTACCACAAATATTTTGGAATCCACATCAATTGTAAGCCATTTTTTCATCACCATTTCCGATTGGAATGCCGGGCTTCTTTCTTTTGACGAGGAAAAGTTTGTTGGAGCTCTCAGTCCAGCAGGCTCCACTCGGACATTGTAGGCGATCACTCCAGTAATAGTGGAGTGCACAAACTTGACTACTTGGTGGAAGTCTCTCGTCAAATGGATGTTTCAGAACACAAATGGTTTGCTAAATACTTGGCTACAGTATGAAACATCGATTTGACTGCATGCTGAATTTAAATATGATTATCAAACCTACTTTACTGCTGTCTCATATGACCGTCTATGACTGAGTTTAATTTGAAAAGGTACCAAAGTCAGACATGACGGCGCCATTTTGAGTCCCTACAGATTCACAAGTCTAGCTCTGTGGTAACCCCTCATCACTCCATGTGGGACACAGCAAAATATTTCACTCGCAGTTACATTGACCTATTCTAGTTACATAAATTCATGTAATGGAACTTGACACAACTAGGGAAGAGACAATCAAGTTACAACTGAGGTCAATGTAGGCTTTGTGTCAGTTGGCTAAGATTACAAAGTGAGACCTGTATTAAAACTATGTGAACTCAGAGCAAGGTTTTTACTAAAACCTGACATTGCCAACAGCCAAGCTGCTTGGCAAATAGGCTCAAACAAGCAGTGGAACTTGCCTCTCCTGCCACAATAAGAGACTCAACAGAGAAGCTTTCCTGCCAGAGATTGAGAGGGAGGCTGTGTACCAGCTACCAAGCAAACTTATTCTATTGGCGAGGCACTAGCTACCCACAAGGTATATGTTGAATGTTCTGTTTTACACCAAATTGGTGACTTTGACAGATGAAACTTTAATTTGGATGCCATTAGAGGCTTGTGAATTTGAGCGACACAAACCGCGCACAGCAATAAGCTAGCGGTACCTCCGCAATGCATTGCTTCATTATTATATCCGCCCAAAAGTTTTGCCGTGAATGTGTCACAGCCTGTTCTCTGTGGAGGGATGACAGCACTCTCTAGTGGACTCATTTAGTAACTGCAGCAGAACTTAGAGAGGAGTCAAAGCATTTAGATACAGCAAAACTGTTCTGGCCCCAAATGGATCCAGCTTTGTGTTTTATTTCATTTCTGATTTTATGCAACCGGTTAATGCTACAGCTGTGTTGATTTTCTTGTAAAACTGGGCATTATTGTTCCAGAGGTTCATTATATTCAATTACACTGAAGACAAGGAAACACAACAAAAGATGGGAAAATGATGCACAGCCAAAATATTTTCTTGCTTCTAACGCCAATCACAAAAGTTTGATGATTCAGACCTTGTGTTGTAAAATTATATTTCAAATGATATAGGGTGACACAGAATTTTCTGGCACACGGCACAGGGTTGTATATTTGTGAATCGGGTAATTCAGTGGTCCAGTGCCACAGAATGAATTTATGCTAGATATATGACACTGACAGTGAGAGTTTAATCATACTTCAAAATGTGGGTATTTATACAGACTATACTGAAGTATCAAAGGCTTTCCAGGTACTGGGAAAAATCACTCAATTCCAAAGAATTACTGAGCACTTTCCATCCAGCATATTATGAGAGTTTGAGGATAAGGAGACTGTGATACCTTTGGATGCTGAGCACACTGACCCTGAAACTGGTAAATGCTGGACTGTGATGCCAGTACAGGAGCAGGAGATGCCAGGGCCTGTTGAAGACAGCAGCATGAACACAGAATTTGGAAATACTTACATTATACACCAGTATATAAAATAAGGACCACAATAAAATTGAAAATAAGATGCATAAAGTGCAATAAAAAAATTTGTTTCCTGAATCAAACTGATAATTGTGATTAAAAATTGGGATCACAATAATTTGCAAAATAGTTGGGATTATAATTTTAACCATAATCATTCAGTTCAGAATTTCAGGCCAGTATGTTGAACAGAAGCAACTGTGAATGTTCTGAAATGCAGACCTGATTATAAACAAGCACTAACACTGACTGATTCCGGAAAGCAGGGAAAGCAGACTGTGGTAGCCTAGAATATTGATTACTTTTGGGGTCTGTTATTTTGTCTTTAATTTATTCAGAGAATGGCAGTTAAGTATCAGAAAAATATTTTGTTTCTTATCTGAGCACTTTCATTGTGTTTAACATCAAAAAATGATTTTAGTTTCCTGCTGATAGCTCAGTGATGTGCACTGTTTTGACATTGGTGTTCCTACGTTGGGGTTTTTTGGTAAAATTCATAAAACCAATGTTACGTCTCCGTGTGGTTGCTATTGTTGTGGTGTTGTATGTTTATCAGTTTTCTCTCCCCAGACGTTTGCCGCTATCCCCCCCCCCAGAAGTCCGCTGCTGCTGTCCTCCTCGCCATCATCTCGCCCCTGCCATTCGCCTTCCCTTCATTCGTCCTTCTTGCTGCCATTCATTAACGTCATATACAGTTTCAACCATTCAGAGGGCGACGCGACTTTTAAATACCCTTTTGTAACAGTGAAGACGAGTGATGATGCTGACTGTATGTCTATGCTGGTTGTGTGTGTTCGTGCAGTGTTTCTTTTGCCCACGTTATCCTTGCTGTGTGTATGTAGAGTGTGTGGTTCCGGTCTAGTGAGATCCTGTTCTTTGTATATCTCCTGTGTGTTCTTTTGTCGGTCACGCCGGGGCTAGGAACAGGTTAGATAGGGGCCCCTATACACCGCACGCAGGGGTATGTTAATGTATAGACGCACGAGGGTAGGAGTGAGTGCCAACCATTGTATCTTCGGTTTGTTAGATAGAGTAGTTAGGTAGGTTTTGTTTTGCGGTTGTAGCTAGTTAACCTATTTTCGTTTTAGCTAGATACGTTTGGTTTTGTTCTTTTCATTCCTTTGGCGCCACTCACAGTTCCGACCCCTCGGTCGTGTGTCTGTCTGTGTGTATATATATATACTGTACATATTGTAAATATTGTTGTCACTTTTGCACCCTCTTCACCTACTCACGTAATAAACACTCTTCACCGTACTCGTATATTGTGTGGTTGTTCCCCCTGCCCGTTTCACTGCGGTTATTTTCTTTCTTTTTCATCCCGACTACATGTTATGCTCCCTTAACCATACCCCTAGACGGCCAGGGTCGTAACAACCAATAACAATCAAAAAGTTTGGTCACAGGTCATTGAGAAATGATCACCATCAGAAAAGACACGCTGCACTGCTGATCAGATGTGAACTAAAAACCCCCTTGCCTTCCTGTGAATACTCCTGTGAACCTTTTGCTGTGTGGTAATTTCTGCTTTTTTACTCTCATTGAAAGGAAATAAAAACTTCTCACAACTTGTCAAGCAAACTTATTATTCACTCTAAAGGCTGGAATTTGCTTTAATACTGAAATACAGAATTAAAGGATCTGATAACTCCACCCTTAGCCCTGCTGTCCACACTTGGCGCAGGGGCATGAGTAGGGCCATGAGTGAGGCTTAAAGCCCAGAGTTAGCCTGAAAAAGACTGTGGAAAAGGTAGCTGGACCATTTGCCCCAAATTCTGACTGAACTGAATAGAGGAAAAGAGAATATTTGGGTCAGAACCACAGCTGTAGAACTGTCAGACTTGAGCAGGACATCTTATTCTCAGGTGTAAAGTGCTGCAGTTGGAGAGTGTAGCACAGACATCTTCATCAGAGCATTGTAGATCTTACAGTCCTCATTATCACTCTTTATCAGTGAGCACTATCAATACTACATTTAAAATATTAAGTGTTAAATATTAACACATCACCTCTTTCTTTCAGACTCGGCAGCTGTGGTCTTACAAAGGAGTCCTGTGAAATTGTGGCCTCAGCTCTCCAGTCATCAAACTCACCCGTGAGAGAGCTGGACCTCAGCTACAATAACCTGGGAGGTTCAGGAGTGAAGCTGCTCTGTGCTGGACTGAAGAGTCCAAACTGTAAACTACAGACACTGGGGTGAGTAGTGCTGTGTACTTTCTGACTTAAAAATAGTGAGTGATTATAGCTCCATACTGAGAAACCTTAAACAGCTCCTTCTCTAAATCAAACTTCTCCTCTCTCCAGCCTTCCTTCCTTTGTCTACATTGGTCATATCCCTCGCTTCTTACTCCTCTATCACAGCAAAGTAAAGCAGGATAAAATCCCATGAGTCTTCGGGTTGCCAGCTGTGTGGTTCCTGACCAAAATTATCTTGTGTTGAAGTTCAGTGTGAAAGTGGGATTATGTGTGTGTTCTATCCATAGACTAGTGTCGAGACAGCAACATGCATTTTATGGTTATTTACCCTGCTCCCTTCTTTTATGGTCCCTTGCCATGCACCCAGACATTGCCTGAGAGGGACAAATGGACTCCACCCCCTTGTAAATACCCCTGAATCAGTGACCAAAGAGGCAACAGGCTTTTCAAGCATGGCAAGGAGCAGAGCTTTACTCAGAAACTAAAACGAAACACTTATGACAGCCAAAATGGATGTAAATCTGGGGTTACCAGTTAAAAGCAGAATTGGGCGTGGTACGACCCTCTTTGTTGTTGGTAAGCCCTAAGATGCCCCCAAATGTAGAATCCTTTGATAAACATGCCCAACCACAGGGGGCTTTCACCTGTCTCTCTCCCTCTGGCTCCTTCCCCTTCTGGAGCACCTGTGTGTGTGTGTGTGTGTGTGTGTGTGTGTGTGTGTGTGTGTGTGTGTGTGTGTGTGTGTGTGTGTGTGTGTGTGTGTGTGTGTGTGTGTGTGTGTGCGTGCATGCTTGTGAGCAAGTGAACGAACAGGTTTACTTAAACTAACCTGGAGTTACTTGTTAGAACACCTGCAGAGCCTGCAGCATATAGGTAGGAGATAGTTTGTCAGACATGGTGTGCCCTTTTCTTGGTGATCGCATCAGCACTGAAGCTCTAATAATCTGCAGAGCTTTACATGGGGAGAGGGAGAGTAGACCCTGATTAGATAGCTATTCTATCATTCCTTGATGAGTATCTTTGTGAATTTTCCCATTTTCTGTGCAATCGATAATTAATTCTCATTCATCACATACTCCAGGCTCATATTTCAAACATTAGGCAGCAAATTATTTCAAGGTGCTTTATTGGCATGAGATTGGCTGTGTTGCCAAACTAAATGGTACAGTTAACACAATAACAGAACAATTAACACAATTAATAACGGGGAAAAAAAGGAACAAACACGAATGCATGTAATGAATGACTATTAACTAACATTTATACACTTATTATATTCCTGCACTGGTGACAGGTTGCTACATATAGAGCAGCCAGGGAGGCTGTGTGTCCTTCACCCTCTAAGATTGGTAATTGTCTCTCCACAGGGAGTGTTTCAAAATGTGGATATATTCTTTTACATTTTTCAAAGAAGTGAATTTTTGTGCAGTATAGGAGGAAGTGTACCTCTGTCTCAGCCTCACCTGTCTCACAGTGATCACATATCCTCTCCTCTTTGGGGCGCCAGGTTTGCTTGTGTCTGTCTGTTTCAATGGCCACGCTATGATCACTTAGTCTGTATTTGGTTAGGATCTGTCTCTGCTTTATATCTCTAACAGTGGAGAGATATGCCAGTTTGTAATTTTTGTTTAACGTAGTGTAGCAATTTAATTTGTTTAACAGGGTGTATAGGGTGTAAATATGATCTGTTATGCGATGTTTTGGGAGGAATCCAATTTGACTCTTACTCAAGACACTGTGCTCAGTAAGGAAGTTTATAATTCTTGAATTAAGGATGCTACAAAATAACTTCCCCAGGTTACTGCTTACACAGATGCCTCGGTAATTATTGGGGTCTAATTTATCTCCACTCTTATAAATTGGGGATATAAGCCCTTGGTTCCAGGTGTCAGGGAAGCAGCCAGTACTTAGTGATAGACTGAATAATTTCAGTAGGGCCTCTTTATTAACTGTTACTATATTTCAGCATCTCATTTATGTTGTCAAAACAACAAGACTTTCTTGGTTTTAGTGTTCTGAGATGCTTAGTTAATTCCTGCATTGTGATTGGTGTGTCAGTTGGGTTTTGGTTGTCTTTGATCGATTGTTCAAGTAATGCAATTCAATTTATTGTTTTTTTAATTTGTTTTGTGCAATGTCCACATACAGGTTTTCAAAATATTGTTACCAAACTGAGCCATTTTTTGAAGTTAATGCAGGTTTTTCTGCCAAACTGAAGTTATTCCACATTTCCCAGAATTAGTTTCGATCAATAGATTTTTCAATGTCAGTGAGAGTTTTGTTAATGTGGATCTCTTTGTCCTGTTTCAGAGTATTTTTGTATTGTTTTTATATTTCACAGTACTCCAAGCATAAATCTGGGTTTTTGGGCTGGTGATGTTTTTAATTAGACAGTTTCTATAACTGTTTCAGAATTAAGTTACATTCATCGTTAAACCATTTGTCTTATATTTGTTGTTTGGGTTACAATTCTTGTGTAGTTTCAGGTTTGATATTTTGGCTGCTTTATGAAATATGACCTCAATATGTTTAACAGCCAGATTTAGGCCTGATTTGTTAGATTCGTACTGTGTGTAAAAAAAGTTATTAGTAAGGTTTGTGATTTCAGGGGAGTTAAGAGCTTTGCTGAATTTTTCTATGCTGTATGGAGCCCATCTGTATGAGTGCTTTAGATTGTACAGCTTATTGGGCTGTGTCTATATATTGTCTGGCTCATTTGCTCTGTTTATATATACAATAAACAATATATGTTTAAGAGAAGGGAGAATTATCTCTCTAAGGTTGGGTGGGCATTCTGTGGACACATCAGCATGACACCAGGTTTCACTGAGTAGCACAATATCAGCATTTTCTAAACTATTTACAAATTCAGGATCTGTGCTCTTCAGACCAAGTGATGAGGACCACAGACCCTGGATGTTCCAGCTACAGATTTTTAGAGTCAAAATGTCAATGTAAATGTATCAAAAAATGAAATAAACTACAAATATGAAACCATATGTCTAATCGATTTATAAAGGATTTGTTTATGGTTGAACATGTACATTGTATACTCTAAATTATAATAATTATCAGAATGTATTTATTTATCTATTTTTTAACTCACTCTTTTAATCACTAATAACCCTCTAGGTGCAGGATTAAAGACCTGAATAGACTGAAAGGTTTTGGTAAGAGGAAGTAGAAGAATGACACTCAGAGCAGCCTGGGTCATAAGTAGACCCCCCTTTCCCCTTTTCACTGTGTAAAGAGTGAAATTTCAGCACATATGATTGACCAATTCATTATTGGTGATTAATAATACCAATAATGAATAACAATGCTCTTCAATTTTGTGTGGAATTGTCAATGTGTTACCAAGGGGAATTCACAACCACGGTGTGAGCTTTGCTTGCTGTTACTTGATTAAACTGCAGGAGACAGTGGTATTTAAGAACATGTTCCCCATCTAGTGGTCTGTGTGGGAAGTCCAATGAGTTAAGTTAGAAGCTGCTTGGATAGGGTCCCATTATCTGTTTTGTCAGGAGCTTCACTCCCTCCTTCTTCTCCAGGGGCCCCACTCTCTGCCTGTTTACCTAAATTGAGTAGCATTTTTCTTTCTAAAAAAACATTAAGTACAGCCAAATGATATAATCACAAAATATTGAATATGCCAAAATCTTTCCTCACACATGACGGCACCGCAAAATGTAGAGGGTATGTACTATTCAGCATACGGGAACCAGAAAATATGAGGGTAATGCTATTCCTCACAAAGGCTAAAGGTTAAATGCAGGTGAAGTGTATGTAGTGCAAGGACAAACAGATAACACAATATGTTCAACTTAACAGTCCCAGCACAAGACACCAATTAAAAATAATGATTTATATCTCATAAAATGACTTAAGCCATAATCTTTTTTTTTTTTACAAAAACATATTTAAAATTACAATATTCATGGCCATACCATACCCTCTTAACAATACAATTGTTGATAAGTATTGGGTATGTAACCAATTTTTGAAGGCTTTGTTCTATGAATAGAGTGGCTACAGTCAATGTTTAAGTGGTAACAACACAGACAACCAGTAATAAATACAAAGGCTTCATTATTCACAATGATTAAAATGATAAAAAATATGTGTATGAAAGTGAATCTGAGTGTGTGTAGATGACTTTTGTCAAAACACACATAGAGTGTGAGTGTGTGTTCTCTCCACAGGCTTGGTTGGTGTATATTTATAGTGTGTGTGTGTGTGTTCTCTCCACAGGCTGAGTTGGTGTATATTTATTGTGTGTGTGTGTTCTCTCCACAGGCTGGGTTGGTGTATATTTATTGTGTGTGTGTGTGTGTTGTGTCCACAGGCTAGGTTGGTGTGGATTCATATTGTGTGTGTGTTTTCTCCACAGGCTGGGTTGCTGTAATCTCACAGAGGGCTTCTGTGATGATCTGGCCTCAGTCCTGCGCTCTCCCCACTCAGAGCTGAGAGATCTGGAGCTCAGAGACAACGAGCTGCAGGATTCAGGAGTGAGAGCACTCTCTGCTGGACTGGAGGACCCACACTGTAAACTGCAGAGACTCGGGTGAGTAACAAACACAAACCTTCTCTTTCATGAGGGGCTCAAATGTGAATAAGTATCCCACGGATATTTATGATTCAGGCTAAAGCTTTCTGTTCACTTTGCACAGTCAACCCATGATTTTAAAATGTGTGTTTTTCCTGTAGCAATTTCGGTGTTCATAAGGGAATAAAAAACTGAATTGTTACTTTTGAAAATTATTTATTCAGTATTACAATATTAATTTCATACCTTCAATTATAGTAAACAAAGAAGTAAATGAGTCAGTCCCACTCATTAAAATAATGATAAGGTGTATACGACTAATTCAACAGCCCTGTTATTTTATATTCAGATACTGTAAGGTGTATCCTGGATAAAAATTACAGTCTGGAAAGTTGGTGTGATTTTTTTTTTTTACCCACGGGGGAGCGGGCGACCGCCTCGTCAAGTAAATAAGCGCTCATAAAGAATCAGCGGAGCCTGGCTCTTAAAATAAAGATCGCGCGGCATGTGGAGTTTTATATAGTTTTACTACAATGATATTGGCAAAATAAGACGGTTACAGAAAAAGGCTATGTAGAAGAACTTTGTTTACGAACAGTTTGAAGAGACTTTGATCTTCATGCAGGACTGCAGTCATCAGTGAGGCAAGAGCGGTGTTTGGACTTTATGTAGTTCATGTTAGAGAAAACCTGCTCACATAAGTATGTGGATCCAAAGATGGACAGGACTCCAAAAGCATAATTTTTGATGTTCACATACGTGTCAGGAATGGCATTCCACGTGTCAAATAAAAGTTTGTCGGCATTGGGGAGGCTCTCAATCTCACTTCATTTGTGCGCCTGAGCGAGAATAGCCCGCTGTCGGTCTTTACCAGCTATGTCGGCAAGTTAAAATTCAAGATCGGCATGATTTACTGCTGTGAACGATGACATGTTCAGTTGTGATGGGTTGATGTCATTTCATTTTCCTCTACCAAATATGTCTGGTGACAGAAGAACATGATTTTCACAAACCATTTAGAAAAGAGATACCAGCTTTTATTTTAGTAATCAATCTCATGAAATTACTTCAGCCATAACCTTGAATTTAAAAAAACTACAATATTCATGGCAAACCAACAGGAAGTACTATACCCTTCTAACAATACAATTATTGATAATTAGTATTGGGGATCTAACCAATTTTTGAAGGCGTTGTTCTATGAATAGAGTGGCTACAGTCAATGTTTAAGTGGTAACAACACAGACAACCAGTTATAAATACAAAGGCTTTATTATTCACAATGATAAAATGATAAAAATATACATACAAAAGCAAATCTGATTTTGTGTAGATAAGTTAGTCAGAACACACATTGTGTGTGTGTTCTCTCCCCAGGCTGGGTTGGTGTATGTTTGTGTGTGTGTGTGTATGTTCTCGACAAAGGCTTGTTTGATGTGTATTTATAGTGTGTGTGTGTGTGTGTGTGTGTTGTGGCACCCTCGGTCGTGCACGAGTTTGGGGAAACTGAAAAACAAGCTCCAGAGGCAGGAAATGAGGTGAAAGAACACAACGTTTATTGATAACGTGCTGAGGGGTGGGGAAGTGGGGCCAAACAAAACTAGGGTCCTTCCTGTCCTGGGCTCTCACTGGGACAACTGCGCCTCCACCTGGCAGAGAGAGAGGAGACAGGGGTGAGACAAGGTGGGGGTTAGAGGGGGTTGAGTGTTGAGAGCCCTGGGGTGGTGTCTCCTGTTCCAGTCCCAAGCCCGTCTTTAGGTTCCAGTCCACACTGGAAAGATCCAAGGTTTAGTACTGGTTTCCTTTGGTTCAACGCAAATGATTACGTCTCTTGTGGTGGCATGCGGCCCCTTACCACCAGACTGTGTAGGAGCGCTCACTCACTTCCTTCCTCTTCTGAGGCCCTAGGCAATCTGCTGGTGGTTCTTCTGTCCTGGCTTAAGAGGGCTGCTGGCTGATGACTGATGCCGTTCACCTGGGGCTTCTGCCTGATGGGGAAAATGCAGCTCACCTGAGTGGGGAGGGTGCTCTCCAAGGTCCTGAGCAGGTCCATGGAGAACAACTGGCCCTCCAGCACCTTCCCTAAAGCTCTGTGTCCAGGGGATGGCTGCTCTCCATGGTGCTGCAGACACAGCTCCTGCTTTGTGGGGAACCAGTCTGGTATCGGGGTGCCACAGTGTGTGTGTGTGTGTTTTCTCCACAGGCTGGGTTGGTTTATATTTACAGTGTGTGTGTGTTCTCTCCACAAAATTGAATTTATTGAAAATTATTCATTCATTATTACAATATTAATTACATACCTTCAGTTATAGAAAACAAAGAAGTAAATGAGTCAGTCAAACTCATTAAAATAATGATAATAATGTGTATACTACTGATTCCACAGCCCTTTTATTTTACATTCAGATTCTGTAAGGTGTGTTTGACCAGAGCTGGTCTCCTTCTCTCTGCAGGCTGTCAGGCTGTCGAGTCACAGAGAGAGGCTGTGATTCTCTGGCTTCAGCTCTGCGTTCAAACCCCTCACACCTGAGAGAGCTGGATCTGAGCTACAATCACCCAGGAGACTCAGGAGTGAGAGCGCTCTCTGCTGCTAAACTGGACACACTTACACTGCTGTAAGTACAGAGAGTTTCCACACTGCACCTCATGGACACACTGCTGTAAGTACAGAGAGTTTCCACACTGTGTGTCACTCAGTCACTGTCTGTTCTGCTCTTCCTACAGTGTGGACCATGGAGGAGAGAGCAGGAACCAACCAGGACCCAGGAAATGTGAGTCTGTCAGCACTGAATACTCACTCCCTCCATTTCCCCCCCTCCTCTCTCCCTCTTTCTTTCACTTCTATTTTCAACTCTTTTTTTCAGTCCCTCTCTTCACCATTCTCTTTTTCATGCTCATACAGAAGTCTGTCCATACATACAGTACTGTGTGTGTGTGTGTGTAGATGTGCATGTGTGTTTCTCATAGTCATTGAGTTTGGACATTTTGTGTTTGTTTGCAGACGGTGTTTACAAACATTCACCCATATTTAGACACATATGTATAAACACACACACACACACACACAAACAGCCCCACATACTCCAAACACACACATGAACACACTCACACAGAGGTGCACACACATACAAACACAACCCTGTTTCTCTCTTTCTCTCACACACACTCAGTCACACATAATGAGATGAATATTAATAATGATAATTAATCTCATCAATGTCTCTGGTCTGCAGATGGCTGTCAGCTCACACTGGATCCAAACACAGCACACAGAGAGCTGTCTCTGTCTGAGGGGAACAGGAAGGTGACATACACATGGGGGAGAGAGCAGCCATATCCTGATCATCCAGAGAGATTTGACATTTGGAACCAGGTTTTGTGCAGAGAGAGTCTGTCTGGACGCTGTTACTGGGAGGCTGAGTGGAGTGTAACTGAGGGGGGAGGGGTTTATATAGCAGTGACATATAAAGGAATCAGCAGGAAAGGATGGGGTGCTGACTGTAGGCTTGGAGGGAATAAAAACTCCTGGAGTCTGTGCTGCACTAAACACACTTACTCTGTCAAGCACAATAAGAATGAAACACACATACCTGCCCCCCCCTCCCCCTACCGCGGAGTAGGAGTGAGTGTGTACAGAGTGGGGGTGTGTGTGGACCGTCCAGCCAGCACTCTGTCCTTCTACAGCGTCTCTGACACACGGACCCTCCTGCACAGATTCCACACCAACTTCACTGAACACACACCCCTCTGTGCTGGGTTTGGAGTGTGGAGATATAACGCCTCAGTGTCCCTGTGCCACCTGGAGTAGAGTCACACACACACACACACACACCCCCTCTGTGCTGGGTTTACAGTGTGTGGGTGTAACACCTCAGTGTCTATGTGCTAGCTGGAGTAGAGTCACACGCACATAAATACACACACTCAATACACTTTGACACACACGCTCTCTCTCACGTGCACACACACACGCACACACACACTTATACACTCTCCCTGTGACACATATCCACTTCCACTCACACGCTCACCCATAAAAACATGCTGTAACACAAATGCACACATACTCACACCTGTACTGCTACACACACACTCCATACACTGTAAAATACATTCACACACTCATAGTTTCAGATGTATGAACATACTCACTCTGGAACTGCTACACACAAACACACTGATACTTCTACAAACACAGTAAAAAAAAGACTGTGTTTGCAGTTGACACTTCCACCGACACATAAACACACACATACACTCTCTTACACACACTCACCTATACATACACAGACACACACACACCAAAAAATGCATGCTCGCTCACAGACACAAACATACACATGCACACATAACATGCACAGACACTGACATATGTATATACTCAACCAAATTCTGTTTCATAGCTCACACACGAACAGTATTTTATATATATTTAACATATGTGCCTGTGGAAACACACACAGATTTGTACATAGATACAGTAGGTAGGAGTAGAGGTAGGAGAGAGACATGGTTTCAGATGTCTTCAGTTTACCTCAGTACAAGTTCAATCCTGTATATAACAATATGGCTTTTTAGCAGGTTCATTTGAAGAACTATTGTGTAATCATGTTTTATTTTACTACAATAAAATTATACATGTTAAAGGTGTGCATGTCATTTCTTTGATGTAAGACATCAATATCACACACAACCCCCCGAACCCAACACCAACTGTACCACAGAGAAACAGCCCTGACTGTGCTGTGAACACAAACAGTAGGGAGTTAGTGCGTCTCTGTGGAGCCTTAGGCCTGTACATGCTTAATGGCAGGATCAGAGGGGACTCTTTAGGGAGCTTCACTTACTGCTCAGCTCTTAGGGCTAGTGTAGTCCACTATGCCATCACTGATATGGACCCCTCCGACATTAGTGCATTCACTGTCAGACCACAGACCCCTTTTTACCACCACTGGCAAATCAATGTGCACCTGAACAGAACTGGAAAACCTAGGAATTAAAGGCATTTGTTCTTCAATCTGTAATTTAAGATAACCCCCAAAAAACTAACCAGAAATCTTAAATGCTAAAGAAAATGGTTTGATGATGAATACAAATCCATGAGAGAGAAAATGAGACTATTATTACATTTGAAAATATCACAATCACAAAACCCAGATTTTAACCTCAAATGTGAGATGCTTAAATTGTATAAGCATGCCTTAAAGTAAATGAAACAAAAATCATTCACAAAGCAATTGTACAACTTGAAGAATATACCAATTTGCACTTGATTTTTGTCAATGTGTTTTTAATTTCTTCTCTGGGAAAAACTGAATAACTTGGGAAATAAAATCAGAACTACTACTCCGAAATGTACAGAAGTGGAGATAAACTCGACCCCAGTAACTAATGTGTAATCTGTGTGAACAGTAACCTGGGGAATGTTTTCTGCTGTATTCTAAATGTCTGAATACAGTCCTTCCTTACTGAACACAGTGTCTTGGGTAAGAGTCAGTTTGGCTTTCTTCCAACACCTTATACGACTGATATTATTTATACTGTACACACCTTAATTATGGCGATGGAGCCTATCCCAGCATGAATTGGGCAAGGGGCAGGGAGACACCCTGGACAGATGAGCACTTCCAAAACCCAGGCAAACACATACAAGCTCAACACAGGGACTGCTGCCCATTGTGCCTGCCCACTGAAACTGTGAGGCCACAGTGCTAACCACTGAGCCACCATGCTGCCTGCAAATGGTACAGCTCAGTATATATTTCATAGTCCTGTGTCTCATTAGCAACCCTGAAATGCATCAATTAAACATGTTATTTAATCTGACACACATATGTCAGTAGTGTTATGTTATGGTTATGTTGCAGCAGGTCAAACTTAGTGATACAGGGTTTGATTCTCAGGTAGGCACTGCTGTTGTACCCTTAAGCAAGACATGTGACCCAGATTGCTCCAATAAACATCCAGCTTTATAAACAGAAGTTTCTGTGCTTTAGGGCATCTGCTATAATACTAAACATAACTAAATCATAACTGTTATGAAAACCCATTTTTCCTTTTTGTGCCATTTTTTTTAAATGTAATGTTGGAGAACCTCACTATCATGAATAAAAAAAAAAATCACTTTTAAATAAATAAAAACCCCTTGGGTACAGTAATCCTTTATTTAAAAAATCAAAATGCCTCAAAAGCGAACAACACTTCTTGTCTTCATAGGAACAGGGCAGTCACAATAACTCAGTGCATTCCATTTTTTCTCGCTCAGCCTGTGATTGGCCAGTAAACGTAATTTGGCACTTCAAGGGAGGTGATTGTTTTTTCGCCATTTTCATTGTGTTTGTCCAACCACGGGCAAAACATTTCTAAGACTCTGACTCTGTTTCAAATCACCTGCCTACCTTTACTCAGTGGGAATCAAAAGACGAAACTGATCGTAGATCAGTGGTTTTACTTTGAGATGTTTCAACAAGCTGTGAAAAAACACTTGTCATTTTGTCCAGTGCTGATTGGAAAAAAAAGAGATTCACATAGAAAACTGACAATGGTGTTAATTAAAACTGTTCATTGTTTGAGGTAGTTTACCATTGTTCTCCCAATTTTCTCAGATTGTCTTTAACTTAACCATTCTATATCAAGCCGACAGCAGAGTTGCATAAATTGAAAACGCATTCCGGCGACATAAAAAGTGAATTATGTCCGTTAGCAGTATTTCATGTTTCCTTCTAGATTCATGTTTTCTTCTAGATGCATCCAGATATCTATAAGTAGTTTGAATTTTTGTATTTCTACAATGTTAATAGCTTACATTGATAAGGCAGAATGGAAAATGACAAATTTATGCTCCACAAGCATTTATTTCCAGGAATCGGAAAGGTATTTCAGAGTGACTAAAGGGAGAGCTGAGGATAAAAAGACTAAACAAGCATTTGATAGCAGCTATTACTTAGAAAAACCATAATGCACATAACACACATGAATAAAAATGTAAAAGTTTCTAGGTAACTAACACAGAAGGTAGTAACATAATGATAAACATTACTTATTTACAAAAATTATATCGATTTATGATAAAATACTACTATATATACTAAGATTTATATACTATACTATATAAATCTTACAATTTATATTTTTACAAAACTAATACAAATTAATCTCACTTTAATCATATTTATAATTCATTTTTTCTGTGCAGTTCCCATAGATGATAACCTCATACATTTGAAGATGTAGTACTAATGCAAAAATGCATGAATGGCCATTTTCTTGAATCAAACGTACAGGCTAATAATTCTTGGGAAACCATCCAATGTACTTCAAAAACCCATGAAACAAATATTTTTTTCTTTGTTTTCAAATTTTGCTGTTTTGTAAACCCTATTTGTCTTTGACGCTCTGCTGCTTTGCCCTCCTCCTCTCACCTGTCCTCCCCAATTTTTTGAGTCTCCAACCAGCACTGATTTATATGTAGTATATTTGACTGTGAAACCACTTGGTCTACAGCAGTTCCATTCAAACTGTCACACAAACTGTCTTTACATACAGTGACCACAGGAGGGAGACAGAGCACCACTATTGCACCTGATGTAATAAAGTATTGATAGGGAAAGAATAAACAACTGGTCCCATACCATGACTCAAAACACAAGGTTTCTGGGTTTAAAAACTTTTTGTGTAATTTAACCTGCTCAAAGGCCATTGCTGCATCTATAGAGATGAGTTAGAGGAGGGGTGTGTGTGCTGTTGAATAGAGGTACATGTGAGAAAAAGAATACGATAGGAAAATGTGAATGATGTTGGATTCACTCGCCATGACCAACCCTAGGAGAGATGGTCACAAGTATATTACAACACTTACCATGAAAATGATGTTTTTAACTGGTATAAACAGAAAGCTAAAGACAACCTAAAACTAAAGACAGCATTAAACTACGCTGATCTACTTAACAGATAAGCATAGCTCAGGGATTCCTGCCCCCTTCAGTGGCAGTAGAGTTTATTATGGGAGTGAGTTCACTCTGACCATCAGTGGAGTCCAGGCTGAAGATGCAGGAGATTACTACTGTCAGAGTTACCACAGTGGCCCTGTGTTCACACAGTGATAGAGAGCCGTACAAAAACCTCCCTCAGTCAGACTGCACAGAGACAGCACTGCTGCAGCTGGGACCTACTGCAGGTGCTGAGGGGGGAGGCACTGACCCGGGACACTGAGGGGTTCTGCTCCAGCACACTGAGCTTCAGTGGTTCAGTTATAACTCTCTCACACTCTGTATACTGACACAGTTATAGCTGCAACTTAAACACAGCTCCATTGGTTCACTGAACTCCAAAAATAACACTCATATACTGACATTGAATTCAATCGTCAGAATATCCAAAGCCAATTAATGACAGCTGGGGGATACTCAAATGGCAGTGTTAAAAACATTCTAAAAATTCTGAACTGCCCAGATGAATGAGTCTTAGTTAATGAAAAGTATTTTTATGATAAATGCTTTGACTGTAAAGCAGTTGTATGTAACATGTTCCAGGATATAGAAGTAGTGTTCACCAGACAGGACAGTCCAGAGTACTCTACCTGTTAATACCTCTACCTGTTTATAACTATTATTCATCATTATAATGTACATGAAGTAGTATTAAGATTTATATTCATGTATTATGTTTATTACTTTATTAATTGTATCATGCTAATTTTATAATTGTATATATTTTACTTGGTTCTCTACCATATCCTCCTGGCTATGCTATTATGACAGATTTAATGAACAGATTTGCTGCAGCACTATTGATAGATGCACCAATCCTTGTACATTGCATAAAGCATCTGCCAAATGAATAAATGTAAATGTGTATGTATCCTCCCCATCACATAACACAAGCTGCCATTACACGCATTGACCACAGGAGGGAGACAGAGCCACCTGTGGCTCATGATACAAGTACATCATAACAGAGGAGACCCAAAGCTGCTGAGACACACTGTCTTAAATATACTGTGATTCCGTGTGGTACATGTACTGTGTGATACATGGAAAAAAAACAGTATCAGGCTGAGATGCATCAGCTACCAGAGAAAAAATGGACTGAGTCTCAAACACAAACAGGTATCCAAAAGATTACATAAATTACACATAATGTACACTGCTCTGGGTGTACCCCTCTCCTTATTTACATTTTTCTTCTTCCATTTCTTTAGTTATCTGATTATGGTCCTCCATCTCGTCAGCACCTCACGAACGTAGGTCCCCCCCGGGAAGAGACGGATGGTCAGGCAGATGAGGGAGACAATTACAGCGAACACCAGAATCCAAAGCTCCATGGCCATTCTGCTGGGATCGAGGGACATTCTGCAGAGACAGGCATCTTATGAGAGCACCGTTCCCAACCAGCCACAACTTATTATTTTAAGTTTGCTTGATTTAAGTTTGCTTGAAGACAGGAGAAAGCTCAAATTCACCTGGGCCCATCTCAAATGACTATACTGTCCTCTCTTTGTACCAGACACCATACTCTGCAACATCAACATGTAAATTACAGTCACATAAATCACTTGTTTGCAACTAACCAAACCATTTTTGACTTACCTAACAACAAGGCAAAACAAGCGCCTTTGGTTTTTATGGAAAGGTACCATTTCATGTAAAGGTACCCCTTAGATCTGCCACAACAATGCCCAGGATAATGCAGTGTTTTAGCTGAGCTACTAGCAAAATGTATTTAGTGCAGAACTGGCTATATTGAAGGAATAAATTCCATTATTGAATGTGCCAACTCCAACCTTTGAGAACTTCTCTGTAGAGAATATCCTTCTTGTTTGGAACACAGTTCTAATCTCATTCATCTGCTTTTAATATGCACTGATTTTCTGACTTCAGAATTATAGGCCCGAGATGTCAAGCTTTAAGATATGATTCACATTTACATTTACACTGACGATGAGCCTGCTGTTAAATCCGACAATTGACAACATATTAACAACTGCTGCTACCGCTTCAAACACGCAGCAAAAATCAAAACTACTTGTCAGTCAATTGACTTAAGTGTAGTGGCTAAAATGTTCCTTCCTATTTTCCAATGTTCCTTAGCCATTCTTGGAGCAAATGGTTGATTACACTGGTTTCAAAACGAAATTTCCAAATACGTTTGTCGGGGAAACAATGATTTATTGGAGAACGTAAAAATAACTAAATGCTTTACTGAAAACATGAACAAACAAAATATTATTAACTTCCAAATTTACAGGGTTTCTTGTCCTTTCAGTAAGCTCCTATGCAGTTATGCACACACGAACACATGCACACAAGTTTCCACGGTACACATGGTCAAAACTTTTGTGCACTCAAACCAGTAGTCCTCTGAGGTCTAGGCAGCACACACCTTTATACCCTCTCTTCACCTGTAGGGGGCGTATGATTAACAGTAGAGAATAATCTAACATTAAACATAACCACATTTACACTATAAAGTAAACAGAAATATGATAGTATATAATATGGCTCCTATACTTGCTGCTGCTGAAACTGAAACAACTACTACTGGTAAAGGTAAAAATGTAGAGATATTAATCTTTATGAAAATATTTATTTCAACATACATTTTGAACATTCTCAACATGTTTTTTAGACATAAAAGTCATACCCTGCATATGCAAATAATAACAAAACCCGACTCAATTAATTAAACTATTGCACATTTGCATTCTTCTGCATTCCACAATAATAATAACAAAAACAATTTCAGAACAATCATTTCATGACTTGAGTTGACCAATATTCATATCTTACATTAAGAAAATTACACACCTTTACCTTTTGCAGTAAAAGTTTTATTGAAATAAAACATGAATCATGATTACACAGTACTTGATCAAATGAACCTGCTAAAAGCCATATTGTTATATATAGGATATAACTTGTACTGAGGTAGACTGGACACATCTGAAACCCTGTCTCTCTCCCACCTCTACTCCTACCTACTGTATCTATGTGCAAATCTGTGTGTGTTTCTACAGGCACATGTTAAAAATATATAAAATACGGTTTGTGTCTGAGCCGTGAAACAGAATTTGATTGAGTGTTTATTTGTCTTTGTGTGCATGTTGTGTGCATGTGTACGTTTGTGTTTGTGTGTGAACATCCATTGGTGTGTCTGTCTATGTATGTATAGGTGAGTGTGTACATGTGTGTCTGTCAGAATGTGTGTGTGTAGGTTTATACGTGGGTGGAAGTGTTACATTTTTTATTGTGTTAGCAGTTGTATCTGTGTTTGTGTGTAGCAGTTCTGAGTGTGTTGATACGTCTGAGAGTGTGTGCATGTATTTTACAGTGTATGGAGTGTGTGTGTGTAGCAGTACAAGTGTGAGTATGTGTACACTTGGGTTACTGCAAGTTTTTTATGTGTGAGTGTGTGAGCTGGAGTGGAAATGTATCACAGGGAGAATGTATGAGTGAGTGAGTGAGTGTGTGTGTGTGACTGTGCTCCAGGTGGCACATGGACACTGAGGTGTTAGATCTCCACACTCTAAACCCAGCACAGAAAGGTGCGTTTTCCTCTTGGAGGATTTGAAGAAATGGCATAGTACTCATGAGCTTGACCTCATCAAACACAATAATCCCAGCTGACACTTTACAATGCACTTTCATTCTTATGAAAGTATGTTCATCAATAAATTATAAACCATGTTTAAACTCAGTACAGCTTACCTCACGGTGAAAAATGGAATAACTTTGCTTTTTATTTTAGAGGGCTGATGAGGCTGTAGAGACCGACATGGAGGATTACCTGGAGGACATTCGATTCCTCTTTGATGCACAGCAGGATACAGTAAGTACTGTACTACACACCATGTGCTCTGTCTGGTCAAACACTTTAAAACAAGCTGAAAAGTTACACTGCACTTTCACTCATGCATGATACCACGCTAAACAGACAAATAAAATCCCTAAGGGAAAATGTTTATCGATAAATTATCGACCATTTTAAACACCTTACAGCATACATAACAGCACGTTCAGCTTTGTAATTCTGTACATATTAATATGGAATTAAATAATTTTCAGTAAGGCTGTCATTATTCTGGTCCTTGGATAACTGCATCTTGCATTGTGCATTTTCACTACTGCAACCATTTGATGTATTTAATAAAAAGGATGGAAACTGAATTTATAATGCAGTTGTATTAAAACATCTTAATTTACACAAAGTTCAGTTTGCTACCCAAAGTCATTCATTGTTTTTGTTTATTTTAGTCTGTGTTGAGACAATCATACTTTTAGTATTACAAAAGTAATCAATAGTAACTTGAATGAAAAATATTATGACCATAACATTTATTATACCTCAGATGTATGCAAAAATACTTCCCATAACCAGTTAAAGTAACTGAAGCTGAGCTGCACCTGGTGCTACACCCTGAAGTAGCTCATGCTCCAGGCCTGTGTGTTTCCTTGATGTGTCTCCACCTGTAGCAAACAGCTCCTCAGAGCTAAGCCCACAGCAGAAGCAGAAGCAGAAGGGCATCCACAGAAATGACCGTAACGCCGCCCTGGTGGCCATTCCTGCAAACAGACCCGATCCCACCTCCTCTCCAATCCCATCACACTGGTCCTCAAGGATCACTACATGATGGGTACCTGTGTTAACACAGGAAGAGACCAGTCATTTAGCATTACCTTTCCTGGGAAATTACTGATTCAACAATCACAACAGACTTAATATTACCTTATTTGATATTTTAATACCAACAGTAACAATAAAAGTAGAAATTATAATTTCAGTGATATTATTTTTATTGCTTTTCACACACCTACAACAAGATAAAACACACACCACCCTTAATAAATAAAACTTCCTCCACCCATAATTACCCATCACCACCCAGCAAGTACCTCACACCATTCAGTGGAAATTGGTTGCTGGTATCTATGGGAAGGATGAAACCTTACCTCCAAATATATATCCTGGGTAGCCAGGGCTGATGTAGACTGTGTTATGGCTCTCCACCAGGACAAACACATAGTTATTATCATGGGGATCACGTGTGTAGACCTAAGTAGAAAGCGCCATTACATTAATCATTAACCATGAGTGTTAGGACAGCCATCATGGTGTATAATATACTCATTCTATACATTTTAGCATGTACTGCACGTGTGTCATTAAGTAGCATGTGAGTTATTTGCTACTATTTTTGTAACATTGCTAACAGTTGATGATAACTAACTGTTTCATAACAGATTCAAATCTACTGTATCTCGCAGGAACCCTTTTCACATTTCATCAGCAGAGAGATACTAACTGGGATTCTTTTTGCTTCCATTACAGCCAGCTGCCATGACCTTACAGACATAACAAAACACATGAATAAGTAATAATACTGCAACTAAAATTACTACTACTTCTGCTACTGTTACTGATACTGCTACAAACAATAATCATAATTATAATAATAATGAGAATGACAAATCTAATAAAGTGGATGTGTAAGTGTATGGGGTATGAATAAAGAGATCCACTCACAGTGCCTCGTCTTCACTGCTGGCACACAAGGCCATGGTGGACCCGTCTCATAGGAGTGCCACCAGCAGGAATTCTCACACCACACACAATACAACACCCATGTTTTACAAAAGCTGCTAAAAGAGCATGGTTCACGGGTCTGTTGGTGCACCGCTCCTCTCATCTGCTCTAGACCAGATTTCACAGTGACACATTTCTCTTTCAGGAGCTTCATAAATAAAATATCCTCCACCCAGATAAAGTTCCGTCCGTCCGGAGGTTGAATAAATTCAGCGTTCACCCCTTCACAATGGAACCTGTACCATTTCAAACCAGTCGAAGTTAGCGCAGCAGTTAGCTTTAAGCACCCAGTTCTTCTTCACCTACATCACATTTTACAACCCACTTTCAAAGTGAATGCGCGTGTGTTATTGCAAAAATACAAGCAGTAAAAATAACAATTGAAATGTATATTGCTTAATAAATAACTAAATTAAGAAATTAAAAAAATAGCTAAAACCCCAACAAAGAAAACAACAGTAAGCAAACCATAAGGTTCAAATGATTACTGCCTGAACACAAAATGCAACCCTTACCCAAAAGACACACAAAAAAACATTACCAACATTGACTGGACTGTATAACATCAAGGTACCAGGTGAGTTACCTGAGTAAAAGACCTGCTTTAACTGGAAAGTTAACTGCAAAGTAACGATGAGAACAAGCACATCCAGAGGCTTTCAGAGGGCACGGGTGAACTGGAAAGGGTCTGAATGCCAAATTCAGACCCTTTCCTACCCGTGCAAAAACATATGCCACAGAAAAGAGCGAGACCAACTGGGCAATTTTGACAACCTCCCACCTGTTTGGTTGATAATGTAGATCCAATTATAGAACTCTGACCATTTCTAGGCAAACGTGTATGGAAGGTGAGGTCAGAGGAAGATTTATGTAATACGAAATATCCACAGCTACGAGTCTGTGTTAATTTAGGTACGGGTAACGTTAACTGATATATTATGCACTGGCTAGCTATGTTCTCCCTTGGCAGAGTGAAGTTGAGATTGTGGGGTTACCTTAGTATTTCTATCTGGCTGACTATCACATCTCGTCATCAACCTCAGTCCAGTTTATGCGTGTTGATGTTCCACTTTTCAAATTTGTGGCCATGTAGGGATAAACTACGCGAAGGATGCTAACGTTGGTTAGCTGACTGGTAACGTTAGACAGCCTGCAAAACACAATAACGGCACTTTTCGCTGGCGATGAACTACTACCCAGCCAGCTTGCTACCTTAGCTGAATGTCTTTTCACACAGGTTCAACAGACATTTGGTTCAAAAGTTTCCGATCCACGTACTTTTACCTGTTAGCCAACTACGAGGTGCTCGGTAGCTTCTGGATGCCTACCTGATTCCTTGATGCTGATAACATCCACTGCTACCATGTCAGGTTTGTTCAGTGGGTTCACTTTCCTCTCGGTAATCCCGCTTGTGGCTCGGGGTCTAGTTTTATTGAGTATTACCCCCCAACATTTTGATAAAATACCCCAGATGTGGACGTGGACTCGTAGTCTGTCACGATTTTGGTATCTCAGGGCAAAACAGCGTACACACCGGCAACGGATGAGGGGATGGAACACGGGATCCCAGGTTTATTCAGCCAATGTTTTTGTCAGTTTACTGAGCTGTTGCAGTCGTTGACTGACAGATTAGATCATGTATTTTTTTCGTGGGATTTTGAAATCACACTTGCTACAATGGAGTACACCCGGAGGCTAGGTGGGTGTCACTCAAAATTACTTAACTGATTAAAATGAATTATATAAACAACGAAACATGATACATACTCTGTAATGTTTAGGCGTCCCATGGACTTTAGAGGTATGTATAAGGACTTAATGCTGAGATATGCATATTTTGGTATTTTTCTTTAATTATTTAATTTCCTTTCTTTTCTTGCAAAAGGAAGAGTAAAAAATAAGATCCCTATCCAGAATCATTTTCCAACAGTCCACTTCAACTGGAAACATTTGTATGCAATAAAAAGAAGTTAAACAACTGTAACATCACTGATTGGAGTAGCTTCATTTTTCACCTGAGGGAATCTCGGGTGAAGTCGTCCTCATACATGAGATGAAATCATTTACATTATTCAACGACATCGCTGTTATTACAAACTAGACGTCGATAATTCTATGTCGAAAATTCAGACATTAAAATCAGAAAAATGAATTAAGCATTTAAATCAGCAGGTGCTGTGTTATTGATCCATACATCTGCTAACTTCAGTCAAGTCATCCAGTCAGGACTCCACAAGCTTAGGACATGATGTTGAAATAATGATATTATGTACCGATATTTCGGAAATAACACAATGGCGTCATGTTTGTAAATTCACTGCGAAGTGGTTCAATTCTGGTGAGACTAACAGAAATAAACGGCGGAAAGATTTGTCTTATCGACAGGATCTTCACTCGGTCTTGCATCTCACTTGCATCTCAGTTGGATTACCAGTAACACCTCACGTCTGAGCGCCACGTGACGCCACAGTGACATCACAGTGGAAACAGGAGTCCGGAACTGTATAAATGATGCCATTGTTCAGGAAACAAGGCAAGATTTTCCTCTTGGAGGATTTGAAGAAATGGCAGACGCCATGGACTACCTGGAGGATATTCGATTCCTGTTTGATGCAGAGCAGGATACAGTAAGTTCTATAGTATACACGTGTTGACCTCGTAAAACACAATAAAACCAGCTTACACTTTACACTGCACTTTCATTCATATGAAAGTATATTTATCAATTAATTATAAACTATTTTTAAAGTCAGTAAAGCTTACCTCACAGTGAAAAATGGAATAACTTTGCTTTTTATTTTAGATGGCTGATGAGGCTGTAGAGGCCGACATGGAGGATTACCTGGAGGACATTCGATTCCTCTTTGATGCACAGCAGGATACAGTAAGTACTGTACTACACACCATGTGCTCTGTCTGGTCAAACACTTTAAAACCAGCTGAAAAGTTACACTGCACTTTCACTCATGCATGATACCACGCTAAACAAATAAAATCCCTAAGGGATAATGTGTATCGATAAATTATCAACCATTTTAAACACCTTACAGAATACATTACAGCAAAAAGTTGAATACCTTTGCTTTTTATTTTAGATGGACACTGATGATTACCTGGAGGATATTCGTTTCCTGTTTGATGAGGAGAACACTGCAGAGCAGGATACCGTAAGTATTGTACTACACACCATGCGCTTTAGCTTTAGTGTGGCGCTTTAGCCACACCAAACAGACAGATTCTTATGGCTGCGATTTTGGAATTCTGTAGTTGGTGAGCAGAGCTAATACTGATGAAAAGCTAAAGCAGAAATGTCTGTTTTTGAGGAAGTATTGGGAACCACAGGAATGTTTTCCAGAAAGGCAGTCCTTTATGTGTATATCTTGTGCCATGTGTGATTGCAGGCTTCCCTGGATGACAATGAGACTTCAGCAGGCGACGCAAAGAGAGTCAAGGGGGTGAGGGTCTTCGTCCAGAGTGAGTTACTCATACTGCCTTCTAGTGGACAGTGCTAGAAGTGGACTGTAAACATTTGTAACCCATAAGTGTGCTTCAATTCAAGGATCTCCAGAATATGGGTATTTAAAGGAATCCATTTATGGTCTTTTGTAGAGCTCAAAAAGATGAAGAATGGCGTGAAGAAGTTCTGCACCCGCTTCGTGCAGACTGTGAGGCACGGCTTCTGCTGCTGCGTCTCTGTGGAGGAGTAAGATGTGAAGATCCATGCACACTTTTCTGATGTTTTACAAGTGCCGCACTCTATGCAAACAGGTGAGACTTCCTAATCCTATCCATCTCTAAACCAGTTCTTTGTAGCAGTTTAAAAGGAAGGAGCTGAGCATGAAATAATGGGCATATGTCTTTTTTTAGATTTTCTCCTTCTGGATATATGAGGTAGCAAGTAATTTTCGGAGACACCAAGGTATGTAACCCACGACATCGACGTAATTCATGTTTGGGGACACCAAGATACATCGCTCCTTGCATCTCTGATAAGTACAGCCAGGTTTCAATGGCATTTTCATCTTAATCTATTTTCTTGGATCTTCTCTCCATCTCTCCATCTTTCCCCACCCTGAACATGGTCAAACTGTTCCCGCTGATTTGGGAGGATATGTTGCCTGGTGTAGGGTTCAGACCAGAGACGGCAACAGATAGACACAGAGACTCACGACTACGTTTGGAATTCCAATACCTATTTATTAACGTCCGGACGGGAAGAGTATGCTTATCATACTACTTCAAAATACATATTCTCAGCCAGCTGCTTATGTAGGGAAAGTTGCGCCCAGATGGTTTTCGTCATGCATACCTTCATATATGAATTTTATCCTCTTAGCACATTCTCTCACCAAAGTTATAGCCAACTTTGCACCCATGTTTCTCTATCATTTTCCTCCTTGACATCTCCAACAACTCCCTCTTAAGAAAACATGTCAGGCCTAAGAATAACATTATGTATTATCAAAAATTCCATACATTACTGACTTTAGGATCCTAAGGAACAGAAGGTAATGTGCACATAAGGCTATATTCAGTTAATATCCATCATTTCCCCCATTTCGAATGAGGTTCTGGATCAAAGCCCAGACACCTCCCTTAACCGAATGCCTTTATAAAAAAGGGAAAAGGGAAAGGGATTCTTCACCTTGTACCTTGCAAGTTATAAGTATCTAAGATACCCCCACAAGTTCCCAGGACTTAGTTTTCGTCAGGCATCCAAACATTCTAACGTTCACAGATCACACAATCAATACATGCTTTGGTTATACATTTGGTGAAATATTCAGGATTACTTTGGGTTACATTTTCAAGTGCTCAGAGTACTCTTTAAACTCACATTCCCAGTTGCATGATCAGTAAACATTACAGGTTACACATATTTCTAAGTGGGTGAAAATATGTACTTCATCACTGCAGCAGACTGTAGTTGTTTCATTACAGCCCTAAGCTTTACATACATATAGATCACCACAATGAAAGTAATAAGTGACAATCCCCAAATACCCTGTGCTACTATTATCCAGACTTTTGCCCAGGGAATTCCGCTACCAACAATGGCTAAACCAGCATGCCAATTTCTAACATTCGTGTAATGTCGTGAACCAAATTTAGTACTTTTGGACTTCCAAGCCTGTTCTTCAGATGAAGTGATTGCGATTTCAGCTTGCGCCATCAGGTGACCAGTCTTTTTAACATGGAGAGAGATCATCTCGTCCAGGACACCAAGCACATCATTCATTGAGTTGTCCACATCCACCGTCCAGTTATGTGGCTCCAGATAGAGGTCAGGGATTTGGTGCAACACAAACAGGGCCGCTGGAACAGTACTCATTGTTGATAACAACTTCCCCTGTCCCACACCATTGGGTGGGGGAGATTTGGACAGGAGGGCTGTAGGGCAAATCATTTGTTACTTGAAAATCAGTGGTAAAATTAACTGTATCAATTTTGGCCAAATAGGCACCGTTACAGAACACATTTAGGCCTACTTGTTGACAATGTTTTTGATCGTATAAATTATCACGATCATCCATATAAGCCTGCGTTAACCATTTACACCAATGTTTGTAGTTATTTCCGCAGGGGAATGGAAAAGCAGTAACTCGGCGCACTGGAAACCCAGGCCCGTGGCCAAGGGGAAATGTAATCATCCCCCTTAATGTGTTTTTAGGGCTGACACACACACCAGATATGGGCAATACATCACCAACAATGTGCCACGCGTCTGGGAGCTTGATGGCTGACAAAAGTCGCCCTGCAGCTTCCGCAGGAACGTAGCCATTCTTGAGATCGGTGATCATGGCACTCCAGTCGGTGATGGTGGCTTGTCTGGCCCTGTAACACTGCTGCTCCTGTTCCTCCCTCTGGGTCATCAGCTTAAAAGCAGACTTGAAAATATTAACACTACTACTGAGAATGTTTACTTGGTCACCAAGTATGCCCAAATTAAATCGTGCTGCATTTGCCAAACTAGTCAGCCCATTAGCATTTGCACCTGAAGCCCTATTTGTCCATTCTCCAGCCTTTAACAACTCACCTTCCACCCAATTGTGGCTGTAATCAGAAATTGCTTGTGAAAATGAGTTATAAGCTCCCATGCCCACTCCTGCCCATCCCTCCCCTGACCGCTTTTCCTTGAGTCGTGGACAAACAGACAGGCGCGACAGCATGCGTTCATATTGTTCTCTAATTTCATCTAGTAGATTTGGAAAAAGTCCACACATATTGATCCAGGGGGTGAGATCCATATCTAAATGTGCCTCATAAACATGCAGAATACTAAGTGGATACATTTTATACCATGTAACATGCTTAACTAACCCTGGTGCCTTAACTGAAGTAACCTCAGGACAGTGCTGCTCAGCAGTAGCTATGTCACTGCCCTTAAACCTCACAGGTGTTACACCAGGGGGTCCTACTTGGTGACATTTTACAGGAGGTTTGCCATAATATGCATGAAATAATATAGTTTCCCATTCAGGATTATTTTCCCATTTAGATCCCTCAATGAGGAGAGTTACTATACTCCCACGAAGCAGGCACCCTTCTAATGGAACAGTGTCATTTTTCCATGTAGTTCTATCAGGTCCTACCAGAAGTATAGCAGTTGGTCCCTTTCTTGTTAGAGGTGCAGATAGAGTGAACCGTGCATTCTCAACTTCCACCCCATAAGTAAGCATAACATTTGTTGGATCATAATCAAAACGCCAATCTCTCAAAGTGGGGTCACAGTAGGTTGCTGGTATAGTTCTAGGGAGTAATGCTCTCTTAGTATAATTTGGATATACTGTTCTGCACCATTCTTCATCCTCCACAAGTGGTTTACCTGAGGGGAGTCCTCTTCCTCCACCAATAAAGGAGAGAATCCCCAATAGGTAGGCCACTGCACCTAAAATGGGCAGATCCATCTTATAGTTTCTTTGATTCGCTTTCTGTGTGTTTGGCTCCTCTTCTATTAAGAAAGGAAATCAAGCTGGACCAGACTAAGTATGCAGTTGGTACCACAATTTCAGTAGGAGAAAGAAGGTGGGGGCCTTGACCGTCTCCGCTGAGATGCTGATAATTTAATTGATCAATATTCCCAAAAGGATAACAAGGCATTGAAATGGCACACTTTAGTCAGTTATGCCCAATTACAATTTTTCTGACAGTTTTCAACCTTATGCATTCTATATTTTAAAGGCCCCTGAACTATATTTTCTTTACCAAATTTTATCCGCCAATCTTGTTAGCACATTTAATTCAGTTTTCCTTTCTTTCAACTCAAATAAACCTAATCTTCCCTACCATTACCCTGACCAGGCGAAGTATCGTTTTTAGGTTCATCTGGAGGTAAAGGTTGGGTCGCTGCGCGAGTTTGCTGTGCGGTAGTGTACACTTTAACCTGACTTTTGTGGATCCAAGTTGGAATTCCTTTGACTCTAATTGCTGTAGAAGCAACTAGTAATACTATATATGGTCCGGACCAAATTTGTTGAAGTACTCCTTTTTTGTGCATGCGTTTTACATACACTTCATCGCCAATGTTCACATCGGGACCCCTGGGTGCTTCAAGCTTAAAGTTGTCTTCCCAATTGGACCTGGGGAGAGAATGGGAAAGAGCTTTGCAATATGTTAGCAAATTCTCACCCATCACATGCAGTTCTCCTCCCGCCAAACACAAGTCACCGGGTGTCCTGTCAACATCTCAAAGGGAGAAAGATCAGATGTTCGATTAGTCATGGCCCGCATTGACATCAGCACTGCTTGCAATACGGCTACCCATGATTTCCCTGCAGATGAAAACAAAATCTTAGTTAGTTTATTTTTCAAAGTTCTGTTAGCTCTTTCCACCATGCCACTAGATTGAGGATGCCGCGGACAGTGAAACTTCTGTTTAATCCCCAAAGCTGTGCACACAGTCCTTAGAACTTTACCTGTAAAATGAGTTCACTGATCGCTATCAATATAGCATGGTAACCCCCACCGGGGTATGATTTCAGTCAATAATATCCCTGCTACGGTTTTTGCGTCATTTTTAGCAGTAGGAAATGCTTCTACCCATCTAGTAAAATGATCAATCATTACTAGAATATACTGTTTACCTTTATCTCTCCAAAGAGGGCCAACAAAATCAATCTGAATTTGTGCAAATGGAGCTATAGGCCTGCTCATACCTGGACTGGGATTGCAGCTAAGACATGTCACACAACGTTTAACATGTTCATTAATGCAACCTCTCAACTTAGGGTGCCACCACGTTTGATTCATTTTTTCAAAAGTTCTTTTAGTCCCATCGTGTGCCAGGCCATGATACAACTGTATCATTGTCCCCATAAGAGACTCAGGTAGTACATGTTGGTTTTGTGGGCCCCGCCATGTATCATCATCATGTAGTTTTCCCTCATTTTCAATCCACAACCATTTCTCTGGCCTGGAAGCAGCTTTTTGAATTTCTTTTAAATCACCGTAGGATGAAACATTTTGTGTAGTTTGAGAGGTTTGTACATCTGTAGCAGCTACTCCATACTCATCCACTTCACCGCTCACAGCTGCCTCCTTAGCCAGACTGTCTGCATATGCATTTCCTATGCTGTGCTCATCTTGCTGTTTAGTATGAGCTTTTACTTTAAGTACCGCAACTTCCTCAGGCTCTTGTATAGCTCTATGAAGCTCCTCCACTACTCCCCCATTTCGAATTGGGGATCCCTCACTCGTGAGGAATCCCCTATTTTCCCAAATACTTAGATAGTCATGCACTTCGCCAAATGCATATCTCGAGTCAGTATAGATGTTTACTTTGTACCGTGCAGCTGCATCACATGCTGCAGTCAGAGCTCTGAGCTCAGCCACTTGTGCTGATGCTCCTGGGAGCGAACCACATTTCACTAGTTTACCATCCTGTATGCCTGGATCCATCTACATAAAAAGAAGACCCATCAACATAAAGATTCAATGCACCTGGGATAGGAATTTCCCGAACCCTCAATTGCGGGAGGGCTGTGTGTTCTACATCACAAGAGTGAGGCTCACCCTCGTCAGGGGAGGGCATCAGCGATGCTGGATTTAGAGATGTGATTCTTTTAAGAGTCACAGAGGGAACAGTCAGGTGTGTTTCCCACCGAGTCCATCGCAAAGTATGAACTGCAGAAGCCTTTGGTCCTGACAGAATCAATAAAACATCATGTGGCACATGGATTGTTACATCCATTGCCCCTAAAAGCCCCTCACTCTGTTTTAAGGCCATAGAGGCTGCCTCAACTGCTCGCAGGCAAGCTGGCATAGCTGCTGCAACTGAATCAAGTTTTCCTGAATAATAAGCAACAGGACTCTGTTTCCCACCATGTTCTTGTGTGAGGACAGCTGCCATATGCCCATCATTTTCATGTACATACAAATTAAATGCAATATCTGAGTTTGGCAGACCCACCGCTGGAGCAGAGCATAAAGCTTTTTTCAGTTCTGTAAATGCTGAGTCACAGTCTTCTCCCAGTAAATCTTGTCATATGCATGCAAGTTTCCTTTTAACAAATCAGTGATTGGCTGGGACAAACGACTGAAGTTTGGTATGTGAGTTCTACTGTAATTAAACAGTCCCATCACTTTTCTCACTCCCCTCACAGTAGTGGGGCGTACACAGTCTCGAATAGCCTGTAACTTATCCACTGTCAGCCAATGCTGACCATAAGAGATATCGTGCCCCAAGTACTGAACCGATGTACAACAAATCTGCACTTTCGAAGGGTTACATTTTAACCCCTTTTCTGCCAAGCATTTCAGAACCAGTTCTAAATCTTTCTTATGCGTTTCCTCATCACAGGAAGAAATCAATAAATCATCAACATACTGCAGTACATGAGAACTCAACGGTGGAAGTTTTCTCAACACCTGCGCAAGAGCTTGATGAAATAGTGTCGGACTATTATGAAAGCCCTGTCCCAGCCGCGTGAAAGTATATTGTCTACCGTTAAAAGTGAACGCAAACCAAAACTGAGAATCCTCATGCACTGGAACAGCATAAAAGCCATGGCAAATATCCAACATGCTAAACACCTTCTGTTCTTTAGGAATTTGTGACAATATTGTACTAGGATCAGCCACCAGTGGAGTTAGACGCACTGCACATTTATTAATTTCCCGATAGTCGATTACCAATCTCCAAGTGCCGTCACTTTTACGCACCGGCCAAAGTGGCGAATTACAAGGAGAAGTAGTTTCACGTATAATGCCGCGTTGCTTTTGTTTGTCAGTTGTATCTCTTATAGCTGATACAGCTTCTGGTTTGATCGGATATTGAGCCTTAGGGGGAGGGGGCGTTCCTGTAATGCGAACAGGTTTCATATCGAGAAGCCCACAATCTAATTTATCTTTGGCCCATGCATTATCAGGTCCAGGTAAAATCCGACATGCAGAAATTGGAGCGGGGGAAAAATCACATTCTAATGGAAGATATGCTCGTCCCTCATCACTCACTAAAGTAAGCGATGCCTCGTTACCTAGCCTAAGGTGTGCTTGCAACTGTTTGAGTATATCCATACCCAAAATCGTTCCTTCAGTGCTTAAAGGGCTGAAATAAAACTGGCTAACAAAGAAAAAATCACCAGCTTCTACCAAAACAGGTTTTGTTTTAATCGCCTGCGTGATTCCACCTCCCAGTCCTCGCAGTACAATCTTCTGTTTTGTAAGGGGTAAATTACTGAGGTTAGTTACACTAACAGACGCTCCAGTATCTACAAGGATTTTACACGACTTGCCCCCTATCCTCGCCTGTAGATACGGTCTTCTGGCTCCTGAAATAGGAGCCATGGGGGCCGAAAATTCCTATTGCTCTTGCATATTTTCCAGGAGACGAACAAGCTCGGTTTTGGATAACTCATGCAGTTTCCCTTTCTTGCTGTTCGACCCCCCTTCTTTCCCTCCTGAACTGATTGTAGGGCAGTCCTTTGCCCAGTGGCCTGTTTCTCTACAATTAATACATTGGTCTTTACTCACAAAGGAACCTCCCCCCTGCTTTCTGCACTGAAGTTTAGTATGTCCCTGATGGCCGCAGTTACCACACACCATGTTAGTTCTCGCCTTTTCCCCAGCACGCACCGTTGCTATATTCGCAGACGGTGCACTCTGCCCTCGCTGCTTTGCGGAACTGCCTGCCCCTCTAGCATCTTGCTCCAAACTATTAGCCAAAGACAAACACTGCGCGTATGTCGTCATGAGTGCACGGCAAGCTGCTAAAGATTTTGTCAGTACAGGAGAGGTGATTCCACTGAGCAACATATCTAGAAATGTTCGATCATCCTCTCCCGGATTCGCAACTCCACTGTGTTCTTTGTACAGTTTAAATTTCTCTTCTGCATAATCTTGAAAACTCTCATTACGCTTTTGATGTCTGTCCGCATACAGTCCATACAAATTATAGCCAGTCCCGAGAGCCATTTTTACTTCTGTCACAAATCTGTCAGTTTCAACTCTCATTGCATCAAGAGTATGAAATGGCTGCACTGCCCAAGCACCACCTTTCCAATTATCTTGCGGACTTGCCCAAATAGTCTGCGGACATTTTGCTTTGCACACTGTGAAAACATCATACACATGCAGTTGGGAAACTAATTCCCACTCAGTGAGTTTTTGCCAAAACTGATCATTTGGTGAATCTCGTTTTAGCATCAGCATGGGTGATAATAGATTTCTCATGTCAGTCGTACCCATAGGTTTATACTGAATTTGTGTGTGTTGCTGAGGAGCTCCCGCAATAGCAACTATCATACAGGCGGTCCCAGACCCCGATGGATAAAGCGCGCACTCCGTCGTAAACGTCGGATCTCCTATGCCAGTAAGCCGCCACAAGCAAGGCCACTACCAGAAACACGACCCGGGTCACTTCTACACAGCAGCAGACAAGAGGAATATCCCTAAACTATAGAGGGTGGTATTCAGAAAATCTACTCACCTCTCTCGGAATTCCTCGTTTCTGCAGCCGACAATAGAAGAGTTTTTCCGGATCTCACCGCTGCCACCATATGTTACTGTAGGGTTCAGACCAGAGACGGCAACACATAGACACAGAGACTCACGACAACTTTTCGAATTCCAATACCTATTTATTAACGTCCGGACGGGAAGAGTATGCTTATCATACTACTTCAAAATACATATTCTCAGCCAGCTGTTTATGTAGGGAAAGTTGCACCAGATGGTTTTCGTCATGCATACCTTCATATATGAATTTTATCCTCTTAGCACATTCTCTCACCAAAGTTATAGCCAACTTTGCACCCATGTTTCTCGATCATTTCCTCCTTGACATCTCTGACAACTCCCTCTTAAGAAAACATGTCAGGCCTAAGAATATCATTATGTATTATCAAAAATTCCATACATTACTGACTTTAGGATTCTAAGGAACAGAAGGTAATGTGCACATAAGGCTATATTCAGTTAATATCCATCAAGATGTAAACTGTATGTGTGTGATGTGTAGATCTTGCACTCCTAACTATCACGCTTCATCAGAGCATTCTCAGTACTACATTTCAAATACTGAATGATAAATGCTAAAAATATAATCTATCACCACTTCTTTCAGACTAGGCATCTGTGATCTTACAACAGAGTCCTGTGAAATTGTGGCCTCAGCTCTCCAGTCATCAAACTCACCCCTGAGAGAGCTGAATCTCAGCTACAATAACCTGGGAGATTCAGGAGTGAAGCTGCTCTGTGCTACACTGAAGAGTCCAAACTGTAAACTACAGACACTGGACCTCAGCTACAATAATCTGGGAGATTCAGGAGTGAAGCTGCTCTGTGCTGGACTGAAGAGTCCAAACTGTAAACTACAGACACTGGGGTGAGTAGTGCTGTGTACTATGTGACCTGTAGTAAATAGAATTGGTGATTATGGTTTCATAGAGAAAAATTCTTTCTCTCTCAGTTTACTCCTCTCACCCCCAGCCTTCCTTCTTTGTCCACATTAGTTCCATCCCTCTCTTCTTACTCCTCTATCACAGCAAACTAAAGCAGGATAAAACCTCATGAGTCTTAGGGTTGCCAGCTGTGTGGTTCCTGACCAGAATTCTCTTGTGTTAAAGTTCAGTATGAAAGTGAGATTCTGGATTGATGTGTGTTTCTCATAAGGCTGCATGCTTCAAACAAGCTCCTTGAGAACGGTGGAAAGAGTTTAAAAGCATCTGAAAGAGTGTCAGATTTGGAAATTCTGTGTCAGGTAGTTTTTGCAACTTTTCGACTCATGCATTGCAACAGCCATGCCCACTTTCCACAGTGATTGGCCAGGTGCATTTGGTGTGAAGATGGGTGGGGTTTAAAGTGGTTTGAAAATTCTGTCTGTTCATTCTTCACACTACTTCAATTTATATGTTGAGAGTTAATCATGAATATGTGTGTGTGGTTGTGTCTCTGTTCTTTTCACAGACTGAATATATGTATATTTAGAGAGAGAGAGAGTGTGTGTGTGTGTGTGTGTGTGTGTGTGTGTGTGTGTGTATGTGTTCTTGGCACAGGCTGGGGGTATTTCTGGATTCGCAATACATCTGAGTTTGTAGACCCAGAGTTGAATCTGAGATTTTCCATTCCAGAAATCAAGATCAGATGAACTCTTCATCAGTTACTATGGCAATTTATGGTGTGAAGTGTATACTAACATGCTCACAGATTTACTTGAGATAACCTGGAGTTACATGTCAGAACACTTGCCAGGTCTGTGAAATGTGAAGTCTGCTCTCAGATTCACAGGTGACAGCTACAACACCCATTACCCATACTGTACAATAAGGTCATCTGGCCTCTTTTATTTTAGACATAATTAGCACTGGTATGTTTTTTACTTACAAAGCCCTCCTAAACAAACTACCACCTTGTTTGTGTTACATGTTACAGTGGAATTCAGGAAGTTACAATACTCACTCCAAAGACTGGCTTATACTCCATGTTCCTCATATGAACTCCAAACTTATATGTTGTTTTGTTTTTGTGCCCTATTAAACCTGAAAAATCTCCAAAACTCTCTGGACCTAAACTTCTGCAATAATTTTAAAACATAATAAATCACATCATAATGTACACAATAAGGTATGTGTTCTTATCAGAGCATTGCTTAATAGCTGGTATTATACAGGGGGTCCTTGGGTTACGACGGTCTCAAGTTACATTTCGTGGTTACGACGCACTCCCATAAATTAATTAAAAAACTTAGTTTGACCTACGCGGTTTGGCTCATACATACGACCACAGAAATAAAGATAAGAAATTGTTCTCTCTTTTTTTATTACTGTTTCATTTAAGTACTGTATTTTATATGTCCTTCATTTGTTGTGTGTACAGAGTGAGTGACTTAAGGTGTTAACTTAGGTATAATTTAGGTATAAATTCCGACTAACGTCGAAAATCGGTTTACGACAAGTCGTAGGAACGGAAGTCGTTCGTAAGTCGAGGACCCCCTGTAATGGGTTGTTGCATGTACAACTAGTAGCCTATAGCTGAATCACAAGGTGTAACTTCTTCATTCCAAGTTAAAATTTGACTGGTAAGATTCAGTGAAATTAAAAAGTGATTAATATAGCAGACCTATTCATTGGTCAACAATTTACAAGACGAAAGAAAATTACAAAAAGGATTTCAAACTAACTCACTGTATCCCTATTTTGTTCATGTAATGCTGGGGTTAGTCTACGTCTGTCTGTGAAGTCATTCTTTCAAGTTTGAAGTTGCATCCATAACAGTCATTTCTTTCTTTTTTCAGCAACACGTTTGCAGTAGGCATTAGACTTCATGATAAGTGTGAAGTCCTGTTTCTTTTCAGCCTTCTCTGCCATTACATCTGCCTCTGTAGGAAAGAGGAAAACCGCTGGCATTTTTATGACAGGCTGGGTAAACTCTCATGCCAATGGTGACAAAAGACATTTCTTATCAATGCAGATTAATTTTGTAATGAACAAATGATTACAAATGACTCAACATACCATTAAATGAGTTGTGTAGTCCTGTATCAGAGTGGTTTTATTAAGACAACCGCCATCAATCATGAGCAAGATAATTTGTATGATTAAGGCCCCATGATGAGTGCACCCACATGGAGTGTGCTACAGCCTGGGACAGTGAGGAATGTCCATTTTGAAATGAATAGAATCCACTAATAATACAGGCATGTGCCAGATAATGTCCATTCAAGCAACGTCCGACCGCATATGTCCGTGGTATTTACATGTATTATATTATGTATTGTACAGTATACACTACAGTATCCAATATAGCTTTGCTAAGTGTATATGACAATACAGTGTTCGCACAATGCCCAAATCGCATAATGTCTCATTTCACAGAACATATCATGGACTTTAAGCGATGCATACCTGCACTACAGGTATGTTAGTTCAATACCATCAAAACCAAACAATTTCAGCCCATACAAGGTTGTAAACTTTTGAGTGAATTTACTTTAAAAATCAGTTTACTCAATATTAAAATATCAATTACATTTATGAAATTTTATAAAACAAAGGAAATTAAATGGACCTATCCCTCCCTGTGAAATGATAAGGTGTACACTACATCCCACTAATTCCACAGCCCTGTTATTTTATATTCAGTTTCTGTAAGGTGTGTAACACACTGCTATGTGTTTAATAATGATAATCACGAATAAACACCTGGTTTAACTTTAATGAAGGGTTACTGTCAGGGCGCAGTATGAACTCAAGTGCAGACAGGGATGAGATTAACTAGAGTTTATTCAGAAGGGCAAATCCAAAAACAGAGTCGAAAACGTCATCACGTTTCCTACTTGATGTAACGGACAAGTTCAAATGTGGAGCTTTTCCGACAGTTCACAGCGTCAGGAGAAAAGTTATGTTCTGTGTTTCATCAAAGACTCATTATTGTCAATGTTTATTTCTTGTCTTTCATGTTTGATGCAGTTTGCTCTTGTTTCGTAAATACCCCAGTGAGTATTGAAAATGTGAATAAAATCACAAGAATAAAATCACGAAAATTATGTGTGGAGTTGGTGTTTAAATGTTACAGGCTATCAAACTGTCAAGCACACGCTGTTTGGAGTTCATAACCTTAATAATATTCAAAGGCTTCTGATGTAATTTGAAGCATAGGCTACTATCTGAATAACTGCAAATGTTCGCCTTCCTGAAGATTGAATTCTTGTTAGTTTTTTTTTTTTTTTTTTTTTTTTTGCACATTAATGGACCTCTCAAAGAAATTGAGTGAAATATCCCATAGAAGGCTAAACCCCAGCTAACAGTTTTTGGTTGTCAGAACATGGTCAGAACCTTAAATAAAATATTCCTAGAAACTTTGACCTATTTTCTTAATGTTCCTTGCACGTTATTTACCTGGAATGTTTCCTTGTGGCCGTAACATAACTTGTTCCGAACCATGTGGAATGTTAGAATGTTAACGGCATGTTTACATGATAACATTATGTCAAACCCCACTGAAATATGACCTATATTTTCCCTTATCTTATGGGTCCATTTTCGATAAGCTGGGATCAGGGTCTTCTTGGAATAAGACAGTACATACGTATTTAAATAACTACAAATAACGCACATAACCTGGAGATCTTCGTGAGAACGTATAGTTTTCTGCAAAATTCGAAGTAATATCTGTTTCGGGAAATTAATTATATAATTCTGTAAGATAAAATTCTGGTCACCCGACTAGTGTGCCATGACAGCAATGCACCTAGTCATTGGAAAATGCCGGAAAACGTCCTTAACAAATCCTTCAACAAATCAAGTTAGTAGAATAGCTTTTGTGTGGCGTTTTAAAGTCGAGGGGAAGAGATCATGTTAATTGCCTAGCTGACCGCTTCAATACGTCCTTGTTCATTAGCAAATCAAAAATCACCTCTGAATTTTACAGTAGCTACACACATAGGTTACCTATCTATTGTGACAGGTTCATTAACTGTAAATAGTTATTGTCGTGACTTGTAGCACCGCATTTACTTCAGAATGGGTAGGTTATAGTTGGGGTAGTTACATTTATCTCGATGTTGTTATTTAGCTTCACTGGTCTGCTACCTGCTTTGTAATTATGAGTCAAGTTAAAGCACTGTATTGGTTGTTTTCATCGTGTTACATAAGCTTACAGCGACGTTGCCCATTATTTTTAAAATTGGAATTCCATGAGAAGAACTTTGATCACCGCTATGGATAGTTTTTCCTTTAATCTTTTCTTTGCCACCTTTCTATGTTGTCTGCAACGGAATTCCAAGCTCCTGTGGTATTCCTGGAGCGTCAAAAATATCACAGGAGAGGTGCTAAACACCACATCTATGAACGCGCTTCTCGTTTATGATGGAGTAATAGTTATTAATCAACATATGTACGGAATTCCACATGAAAGTTTGAAAAATAGGGCGGATTTTGTTTGTTCGTTTCAGGTTACGCATAAATTAACACACAGTTTTAGGAATAAATTGATAAATGAGGTCCAATGTGTCCAACAAGTCGGAAGCCAAGACAAAAATTACTATATGCTATTCTTCAACTAGTATTACAATATCTATCGCAGTGACGTTCAAATGTGTGTGTGTGTGTGTGTGTGTGTGTGTGTGTGTGTGTGTGTGTGTGTGTGTGTGTGTGTGTGTGTGTGTGTGTGTGTCGTATTGCAGGCTACTTGTAATGACATTTTGCCTATGTCCCCAACACAAGTGTTTCGAAACAATTCATTGTTCCCATGAGTCAGGGGGCAAAGTGTTTAGTAGCTGTCTAGATTGTTCCGAAATATCAGCTGTGTCAGTGTTTCAAGACATTCCTAATTGTTTCAGTGTGAATTAACGGTGCAGTGTTTCCAAACAGTTTTAATTGTTTCAAAGTGTGGGATGAAGCTGCAGTTTTTCGAAACGTCTTAATTGTTCCTCAGAGTCAGCTGCATTTGTGTTTGGAGACAGTCCTAATTGTTTCAAAGCCTCAATTAACGGAGCAGTGTTCCCAAGCACTTTTAATTGTTTCAAAGCTGCTGATGACGTGGCAGTGTTTCCAGACAGTCCTAATTATTTCAAAGCTTCAATTAACGGAGCAGTGTTCCGAAGCACTTTTAATTGTTTCAAAGCTGCTGATGACGTGGCAGTGTTTCGAGACAGTCCTAATTGTTTCAAAGCCTCAATTAAAGGTGCAATTTTTAGACAAAGTCTTAATTGTTCCAAAATGTCAATTAACAGTGCAGAGTTTCCAGACAGTCCTACTAATTGTTTCAAACCATCAGTTAACGGTGCAGTTTTTGGAAGCAGTCTTAATTGTTCTGAGGCATCAGCTATGCTAAGGTTTCGACACAATCTGAGCCTTTCCAATGCATCAGCGTTGTCAATTGGTTTAATGCATTATCCCCCATGCTGTGATTATCCGTCAAAATAGTCTGATGGCTGAAGCTCTGGGTTTCTGTTTGTGACCTTTCGCAATGTTCTACTTTCCGAATCCGAACTACAGTGTCTTTTCGCTGTTAACAATAGGATGTAATATTTAATTTATGACATTCATCACCCCTAGATGTCACTATCATTGGTGTTCGGAAACAGTAGTTTCCAAACCATTTAATTTGCTTCTATTAATTGAAGTTTATCCATGTAGTATAAGTTGTAATTGCCATAGCCATTGCATGTTAATTAGGCTATACTCCTGACAGTGAGTGCTTGCTAGTTTTGATAGTGTCTGTAACATGTAACACCAGCTCCACACATGGTTTTTGTGATTTTATTAACCTTTTTCTGTCTTCACTGAGGAACTGAACTTATAAAATGAGAGAAAACAACAAACATGATAGGCAAGATTTAAACCTAGTTATTACTGTGTCACTGCTTTACAACATAACATAATTAACTTCTTACAATTAAGACTGTCTCGAAACACTGCCACCTCATCTGACACTTTGAAACAATTAAAAGTGCTTCGGAACACTGCACCTTTAATTGAGGCTTTGAAACAATTTGGACTGTCTCGAAACACTGCCACGTCATCAGAAGCTTTGAATCAATTAAAACTGCTTCGGAACACTGCTCCATTAATTGAGGCTTTGAAACAATTAGGACTGTGTCGAAACACTGCCACGTCATCAGCAGCTTTGAAACAATTAAAACTGCTTCGGAACACTGCTCCATTAATTGAGGCTTTGAAACAATTAGGACTGTGTCGAAACACTGCCACGTCATCAGCAGCTTTGAAACAATTAAAACTGCTTCGGAACACTGCTCCATTAATTGAGGCTTTGAAACAATTAGGACTGTGTCGAAACACTGCCACGTCATCAGCAGCTTTGAAACAATTAAAACTGCTTCGGAACACTGCTCCATTAATTCAGGTTTTGATACAATTAAGACTGTTTCCAAACACTGCCACGTTATCGGACGCTTATGTTATGTTGTAAACAATTAAGACTGTGTTAAAACGTTACCACAGCTGACACTTAGGAACAATCAAGACTGTTTCCAAACGCTTTGGCCGCTGACTCTTAGGAACAAGGAACTGTTTCGAAACACTTGTGATGGGGACATCTGCTGGTGACATAAATGTATGTCATAACAAGTAATCTGCACTTTTAATTGTTTTGAAGCTTCAGATGACGTGCCAGTGTTTAATTGTTCCAAAGCGTCAGATATATTTTCGAAATGATCTAAGTCAGTCCAATGCATTAGCATTGTCAATTGTTTGAATCACTTGTCCCTCTTTTAGAGATAAGCAGTTCATGTAGTGTAATGGTTAACGCTCTGAGCTGCTGTTTGTGAGGAAAAGCGAAGTTGCGTTGTTCGAATCTGAACAAGCCTGTTAACTTTTATCGCATAATACTTCTACAGCGGGCTATACCTTGTGAATGTGTGTGTATGGAGTAACTAAAATATGACCCACCTAACCTACTGAGAGAAAGCCTACAGGCTGGTTTTAAAGTTTCTCTTGAGGGAATAATACGTTCGCTGATTTGTGTAGGCTACCAGCAAATGTTATCACAAGTGCTTTGAAAAAAGTACGTACAACTATTGTGACACATCAGCTAAATGAGTCAAAGCCTTGAATAGACAGATTCTTCGGTTTTCTCTTTCGCTTCTCAGGGAAAGCTTATTCGGTCGCTATTATTCGCATGCTCTGCATTCTCAAATAAAGAGATTGACAAAGAAATTATGACAGATCCTTTTAATTGGTAATTCATTCTTGCGTTTGGAAAATGATCATGATGAAACACATGGTTTAACTTAGCTTACTCCTGTAGTCTAAATGTTCCGATGGTTTGATGTAGCTAAACGCTGACTTCGTCATTAGTTCAGGACATTTCACACAGATGATCACATCACAGCCTATGTTTCTCCTATCTACATATTCAAGTAAGAAAAAGCGTAGTAAAGAGACTGTTTATTTAGAAAATACATATGGAAAGTGTAACTTCAAACAGCTACCCTGGCAGATTCGAACTTGCGAAGTGACGACAGACAGCCACGGACTCTTCTCAAAGAACCACAGGAAACTTCTGTTGTAGGGCTGTATTATGTGTATTTGGTCATGGTGACGTAATACCCATCTGAGTGAAGCGTCGGAGCATCGATACATTTTCGAAGCAATTGCTTCAATTGTGTTAATTGTTTCAAAAGCCTCGGTTTCGCCATCACTACTGATTAGGTGATCACCTGAACCAAATCTTATTTAATGGGGAAAAATGTAAAACCCACTGCTGTGGTCATCAGTATCCTCTTGCAATAGGACCAGCTGGATGGCAAAAACAGTGCTAGCAGTACCTCAAAAGTAATTAATATCAAGCAATAACTATTGACCATGCCAAAAGAGTTGAAAAGAAAGGTTTTGCCTTTGTGAAGGACACATCAATCAAACCATGTACAAGGTTATCCTGCTTTTCCTCAAACACATACCTGTGAATAGTAAAACCAGAGAAACTGATAATTTTGCAGTGGTCTCTGTAGAAGTCCATCTTGCCTACAGTCCTACAGAGTCACCAGGAGCATCATGCCTTCCCATACCATGATAAAGCAAACCACTTGCCAGGTAACTGTTTGTTCATTCAATCAAAGATAAAAAAAACATAAAGTAATATCATGAAACATCTGTAATTAATAATTAATATTAAGAAAAATTGGTATATCAGACCAATTGGAAGGCCAATACATATGCAAAAGAAACAAAACCTGTATGGACTGCCGTTTTGTGTGGATTACTGTTTTGGGTTCTGAGGTACCTTTCTTTAGGCATCTTTTTGTTTGGCCAACATAGGCTTTCCCACATGGGCAAATCAACATACAGACAACATTGGTAGAGTTGTTATTGATAAATTGTCAAACATACAACCTGTCTCCCTTTCGACTTATCCCTCCTACCAATCTCAGTCCTGTTGCAGCAGCATTTAACCGACTTGTTGAAAAAGACCTCAACAATTCATTGAAAAATTACCAAGGACCCAAATATTACAAGATCTCTTTGGAAGTTTTGGGAATCTTCTCCCACTGTGCAACCACTGTGCAACCGACCGGCGAGATAACGCACTGATGATCACTTCCCAATTAAAAAGATTGTATTACGATGTGCAAGGGGAGACTCGAGAGGGCGCATGCGATGATGCGTTCTGATGGAATCTCAACATGATAATCAGAAGTGAGGGTTTATGTACATTTTCTTAGGTGTAACAATTGCCTGGTGTGAACTTTCCCAGTAGAGGGTATAAATTGCACCCAGATTCCCAGAGATACCCATTTGGTCAACTACTGGGGACAGTCCTTTGATCTGCTGCTGCTGTGTATCCCTACAGGAAATGATTGAACCCTGTATGTGGCCAGCTGTCCCTAAGAATGGGAGAGCTGCTGCGGAGGGTGTGTGTGTGAATGTGTCCTGAGAATGGAGTTAAAGCAAGAAGCTATTTAATCAGAAGAAAATGACCAATAAATGTTATAATAAATCTCAGCCTTAGTAATTCAAACCTATCAGAAGAAAGAAAAGTCCTGAAAGAGCTAAAATCCAACAAGCACATTACCATGTTTTTGGTCTGATTCTCAGAAAAGCAATGCTTTTTTCCATTGAATGTACATTGAATCAAGCTGATCCATTCTCAGGACACATTCACACACACACCTCCGTATTCTTAACAGCATTAATCATTTCCTGTACACAGCAGCAGCAGATCAACTGTCCCCATTAGTTGACCAAATGGGTATCTCATTAATCCCACCAACATTTACCCTGAACCACCCACACAAAAGACACATAACATCACAGGCAAATGGTACAGACACAGTGCAGAATATTTGTCTCATGCATTACATATGAATAGATATGAGCACACATGGGGCATTTACACAGTTCTCATAACAATTCATAACTCAATGTAACTTTCATAAGAGTAATTAAACTAAATATCTTTTTTTTCACATATTCTCTTATTTATGCCCAGGGGCATCCAAACCACTGGCAAGCTCCATCATTATCAGGTCTATATCATCTTTTAACTGCCTTTTAATGTCCAAGCTACAACAATGATAATTTCTCACTTTCCAGTTATCAATTTCTTCCATTTCTGTGGAGTTACACATGTTCTAAACAACGTCTTCATTTGTGTAACTTTATACCAAATACAATTATATATGTGATATTGAACCCCACTGTTCTGTTGAGAGAATTATACCCATGTCTTTTCCCACAGTGATTTACTTCCCTCTCTCTCTCTCTCTCTTGCATTTCCTGTCTGCCTCTCTGCTATAGCTGTCAAATGAAAAATGGAAAAATCCCAACAAATAACTCAAAAAAAAAAAAAAAAACTGTATTCCTCGTGTCCTTGTCAATGGTAGGAATGAAAGTGTCATCAATACCAACATTAGGATGATGCCCTTTACAATATCTCTTTTTCATACAGTTTTCAGCTGTACATATTGCAAAAAATGAGTCTATAAGGAAAAATTTCTGTTACAGCTGGCTAAATGGTAAAATGTCCCCATTCTTCTCAATTTGGCTCCAATATTTTGCCATTGCCGCACACTATTTAAAAGCATTTTTAAACCCAGCAGTGGATGGGAAGGGTGAAAGGGTTTCCCCATAATGGACATAAGGGTGAATCCCACCCATTAATGTCACATTGCTTGTGATTTCATGTGGCCACATCACATGAGAAACTAACAAGGGAATTCTGAATATTTCTGTTATGTTTTGGATGGTACAGAGAAGCCAAAGATAATTGCTTATTCTTTTCAGTGACAATTTTCTATTCCAGCCACATCCAGCTGCCTATCTCCCAATGCCTTCTGTATGCCCAGCACAAGGGATATTTACCATTATAAGACAAATACTAAGTACACAGAACTGGTACTACTGCCAAGCCCCCCAGGTTTATGGGCATACTACGTTTTTAAAGACTAAGTCTGAGTTTTTAATCTTTCCAAAGGGACGATGTCAACAGCTTATTTACTATCTTAAACCAAAACTGAGGGGACCTCAGTGGAATAGTTGACGTCAAAAAGGACAGCCTTGTAAAAAACATTCATTTTAATCACCTCCGCTCTTCACCAGAAAAATAACGGCAGTGTTCACTACCTGCTAAACTGTTCTGTAGTCCTTTTCAAGAGTTTAGGGCCATTTGAGTCAAAAACCTTATCAATAAGAGAAATTATATTAATCACAAGATACTTCATTCCCATTTTTCCATACAGTGTGAGATGCAGATTGATAGGTTGGAAAAGTTATAGGATGTAGGTTCATTTGGGTCAGACAGTGTAAACATAATCTGCATATAAACTCATTTTAAAGTCATCCTCTCATTAGCTTGAATAGCTCAGGCAAGAGTTTCTAATGCTAAAATAAAAATAAGAGGTGAAATAGCACATCTCAGTCCAGTGGACCAGAAAACCTGACAATATGAGGATGCAATCCCATTGGTTGTAACACAAGCAAATGGTTTATGATAGGGTGCCCTAATCCATTTCATACAGGTTGGTCCAAAACCAATTTTGGATAATGTGCAAAAATAGATAGGGCCACTCTATCCTATCAAATGCTCTTTCAGCATCCAGTGATGTGATTACTGCTGGATACTGCAGGGAAGTGGTCTTGGGCATTACCTGAAGGAGTCTTCTTATATTACTGAGGTAAGGCAGCCTTTATCAAATCCTGCTTGGTTCCAGGTGAGGGGACGACTTTCTCCAGGCGTAATGCAAGTATTGTAGCAAAAAAAGGTACGTTGAAGGTATGACTCTTAAAGAAAAGGTTCAAAAATTGGACATGTGGCGTGAAAAGCTGGCTATACTGTTTACCTATCTAACACAGTAAATGACTATGTCATATTTGCTATAGTTTTGCATTATTTTCAGTCAGCTCACTGTTATTAATCTGTTTTCCTGAGTTCCATGAGACATTTCAAAGTTCAAAGATTTTTCTCCAGTTCCCTCAGCCTACATGCAATTTATACAAATGTGACTGCTGTGGCGCCGAGAGAGGTGGAGGGAGGAGCAAGCTACTCAGCTCCTCCCATTGTACTGCTGTCAGTCTCCTGGTTTCCTCCCTCAGCCTGGAGAAGTAACTGGAGCTGGAGCAGCAGAGGCCTTACAAACAGGCAGGCTCACCTGAGAGTGATTCCTGATCAACTGTGACCACTTGCCTTCAATTAGGCCACCTCTTTAATCTCAGCCTGAGAGGCTGAAGGAACTTTTTGGTTGGGTTTTTGTGTTCCCTGTGACTGTACTGGTTTTGTGTGAACTCAGTTTTGTCTTCTTGTTTTGTAATTTTTTTTTCTCCAAAAAGGGGTAAAATAAAAGGCCTTAGGCCAGTCTTGCTTTAAATTTTGTTGCGTTGTACTTCCACTCACCATGCACACCATAAAAGAAATGTCCTCGACATAGTTTTCACATAGGACATCAGTTTATTGCAACTGCGTAACAATACTCTTGTTTGGTGAAACATTTTAATTCAGTACATGGTGTAGCAGGAATCATTTATTCTTTAAAATACACTCTCATGGTATGTACTGATATGTACAGATTTTCTTTTCTGTTATGAACATGTGTTTATGTAGATGGTTATTTTAAGTGTGTTAAATATGATGACCACAATTTTGCAACAGCACTGTTTAATCACCATCCATGGCATGGCTATGTATAAGTGTGGGTGTGGTGCCCCTCCCCCTTTCCTATGACACTCCGAATGAGGGGGAGGAGCTGTTTATTTCACATTGGAAATCATTGGCTTATCCTTTATAAATACAGATGTGGCTCCATTGTTGTTGGTGTATTTAAACACAACTGCACAGGGGATAAAATGTAGCTGGTTACACTAGCACTGCTACTACATCTGGGAAAACTTCCTAAAAGAATGAACATAAGAATGGCACTATAGGGGGTAGAAGGCTTGCTAAGGCAGCAGTAAATGTGTGTGTGTGTTTGAGTGTGTGTGCGTGCACGCGCATGTGTGCGTTTGTGTGCCCGTCAGGCTGCACTCTCTGGGAAAATGAAGGGGCTCAGGCATGCAGCGTGGCTAACTGAATTATCATATGATTGGTTGATGAGGGTCGTTGCTGCCCGGTGTGTGCTCTGCACCTGTTGCTTACCTGCTTAAGGACACCGGGGCTATTCAGGCAGGTGAGTAGGAATAGCACATTGAAGTGCCAGCACAGCTTTTGATTTCAGTTGGTTTGTGGTTTTTTTATTTTCAGTCTGAGCTCCGGGAGCCGTGACCTGGAGTGCATTTTGAGTGTGCTCAGTTTAATTTCCTTTTCTTTCTTTGTGTGTACTAGATGAATGGTTGTCTGTGTGGATGATTTTAGATGGCTCCAGGGAACTGGACCAGAGATGCTTCGTGGTGCATCCCTGAGGGAGGAAGAAAGACCCATCACTCCAGGACGCAGCCGGGTCTGAGAAGCCCCCTCCTCCCTGAGAGCATGTCCCAGGGAGATGGATCCTCCAGCTGTAAGGGAGGTGTTTGTGTGAGATATCTGCGTGTGTGAGTCCCGAGCACGAGATGGAGAAGGGAGGACTGACCGGCTGCTGTATCTGTGTCCCCTACTCCTCTCTCCTACCTCTTACCCCCTCTACCCCTCTCTCTCCTACCCCTTACCCTCCTCTACCCCTCTCTCTCCTACCCCTTTCCCCCCTCTACCCCCTCTCTCTCTCCTACCCCTTACCCCCTCTACTCCTCTCTCTCCTCTCCTCCCCCTTACCCCCTCTCCTACCCCTCTCTCTCCTACCTCTTACCCCCTCTACCCCTCTCTCTCCTACCCCTTACCCCCTCTACCCCTCTCTCTCCTACCTCTTACCCCCTCTACCCCTCTCTCTCATACCCCTTACCCCCTCTACCCCTCTCTCTCTCCTACCCCTTACCCCCTCTACCCCTCTCTCTCCTCCCCCCCCTTACCCCCTCTACCCCTCTCTCTCCTACCCCTTACCCTCCTCTACCCCTCTCTCTCCTACCCCTTACCCTCCTCTACCCCTCTCTCTCCTACCCCTTACCCCCTCTACCCCTCTCTCTCTCTCCTACCCCTTCCCCCCCTCTACCCCTCTCTCTCTCTCCTACCCCCCTTACCCCCTCTACCCCTCTCTCTCCTACCCCTTACCCCCTCTACCCCTCTCCCCCCCTCTTACCCCCTTACCCCTCTCTCTACCCCTCTACCCCTCTCTCTCCTACCCCTTACCCCCTCTACCCCTCTCTCTCCTACCCCTTACTGCTCTCTACCTCTTTCTACCCTCTCATATAATGTTAGTAAGACATTTTCTGTCATATTGATGTACATATTTCTGTCATTCTGTCATATTCATGTACAATATTTACACACATTTACAATTTGTAATTTTATTTAAATTAAATACAACATGAATCATCCTTATACAAGAGTAGGTAAATTGAACCTGCTAAAAAGGCTTGCTTTCATTTATACTTATGACTGGGTGTGAATGTTTGAATGTAAAGTGAAACTGTGTGTTTTTCGTTTGCAAGTGTGTGTCCATGAGAGAGTTCGAGAGATCACGAGACTACTGTATGACGAGATGTGTGTAAAGGTGGGTGTGTACGTGTGAGTGTAAATGTGTATTTTGTTTGGAAATGTGAGAATGTGTGTCTGCGAGAGGCAGTGTGTGTGTTCATGTTTGCGAATACATATTAAAGTGTATTGCTGGTATATGAGTGTGAGTGTTTCTGTATGTGTGTGTATCTGGTCAGAGTGTGTTTTTATGTTTGAGTGTATGAGCTAGAGTGATTCAGTGTCACAAGGAAAGTGTGTGTGACTAATCCAGTTGGCACAGGGACACTGAGGAGTTAAATCCATATACCGTAAACCCAGCACAGAGGGGTGTGTGTTCAGTGAAGTTGGTGTGGAATCTGTACAGGAGGGTCAGTGTGTCAGAGTCAGAGACGCTGTAGAAGGACAGAGTGCCGGCCAGACGGTCCACACACACTCCTACTCTATGGTTGGGGGAAGGGCGAACAGGTATGTGTGTGTAAATCTCATTGTGCTTGACAGAGTAAGTGTTTTTAGAGCAGAACAAACTCCAGGCATTTTTATTTTCTCCAAAACCACACTCAGCACCCCATCCTTTCCTGCTGATTCCTTTATATGTCACTGCTATATAAATCCATCCCAGCAGAGACACACTCCACTCAGCCTCCCAGTAGCAGCATCCAGACAGACTCTCTCTGCACAAAACCTGGCGCCAGCAGTCAAATCTCTCTGGATGATCAGGATATGGCTGCTCCTTCCCCAGTGTTACCTTTCTGTCTCTCTCAGACAGAGACAGCTCTCTGTTCACTGTATTTGGATCCAGTGTGAGCTGACAGCCATCTGCAGACCAGAGACATTAATGAAATTAATTATCATTATTAATATTCACCTCATCATGTGCATTACTGTGTGTGTGTGTGTGTGAGAGAGAGAGTGTGCACCTCTGTGTGAGTGTGTGAATGTGTGTGTGCATGTGTGTGTTTTGTGAATTTTTGTAAATATCTGCAAACACTTAAACTAAACTCAATGACCATGAGAAACACTGCACACACACACACTTCTGTATCTATGGACAGACTTCTGTACAGAGAATGAATGAAATAAGAGTTGAAAATACATATGAAAGACAGCTTAAGGAGAGGAAATGGAGGGAGTGAGTTTTCAGTGCTGACAGACTCACATTTCCTGGGTCCTGGTTTGTTCCTGCTCTCTCCTCCATGGTCCAAACTGTAGGAACAACAGAACAGACAGTGACTGAGTGACACAGTGTGGAAACTCTCTGTACTTACAGCAGTGTGTCTATGAGGTGCAATGTGGAAACTCTCTGTACTTACAGCAGTGTGTCTATGAGGTACAATGTGGAAACTCTCTGTACTTACAGCAGTGTGTCTATGAGGTGCAGTGTGGAAACTCTCTGTACTCACAGCAGTGTGTCTATGCGGTGCACTGTGGAAACTCTCTGTACTTACAACAGAATAAGTGTGCCCAGTTTAGCAGCAGAGAGCGCTTCCACTCCTGAGTCTCCTGGGTGATTGTA
>CM040748.1:39346903-39452239 GCA_022829145.1 Albula goreensis | reverse complement strand
GAGATCAAGTGATCGGGACCAGCCCACTGCCTAAGTACCCTAGACATCACCAAGAGGTATTTCCAGGTTTCCGTACCTCCCAAAGTGAAGGAGAAAACCACATTTTGTGATCTCAGATGGATTATATCACTAGTAAAGACTGGGAGTCCCATCTAGTGAGTCTAAGAGCTGGGCTGGGACTCTCCAGAAAGCAGACAGTGACCTCTGCCAATTACCTGGGTTATCAGCATAGGCCACTGAGGCAGGTAAATGAAGGTCAGTACTTCCCCAAAGATATGCTGTTTTAGCACCTAGGAGAGCTAGATAAGTACTAGAAATACTGTGGGGGAACTAAAGAATTATCCTCTCCTCTTCCATCCCAGGTCATGTGAGACATCGACAGAGTGGCCGTGATTACTGACCGGCAAAGAGGAATGCCTTTTTTTATGAACAGCAGCTGCAACTATGAAAAATGTTTGTTCTCTTTTTCTCATGTGTTTGAGCTATAATTCCCTCCCAGGCTACTTATTTGTGTGTGCATATTAAACTATACTTTCACCATAATCCTGTTTCTATTGCATCTGTCTCTTGTCTGTACCTTCTGACCCCCTCTTGTTTGGCCAGGCACCTCGCTATCTGCACTGATTGACAGGGTCACTGCACTGATACAATGTATTACCAAAATTATACATATATTTCAATACTCAACTGTATGACAGGCTTACATGGATGGACTTCTGGTTTTTGCTGTGTTGGTGGGTGACTCAAATATTTTAATCTGTCTGAATTTCACATCTTCTTACCCTCTTTCCCCCAACAACCCTCCCTCTCTTTATCTTAAAGATATAACACATGTTGCTGTGCATACATAAGAATATAATGCTGTACATCCCATCACAGATATGAACATCTGAGACTCATAAAGCCGGCTGTGTACGTGTGTGTGTGAGAGTGTGTGAGAGAGAGAGAGAGAGAGAGAGAGAGAGAGAGAGAGAGAGAGAGAGAGAGTGAGTTTTAATGTGTACACTGTTTCAGGGTGTGAATGTGAAAAATGGAACTGCTCTCACAGCTCACAGCTAAGAAAAACCTCAATTTCCTGCCTGATTTCCTGTAAATATCCATCGGTGACAGTCTAGAAGACGTTTATCAGTCTAATAGAATTTGTTCTTAAGAAAAAGAGCACATTTTGAAAAATGAAAGGAAAACATGTGAAGCCTTAAAAAAAACGTTCAAGGTACAGTGGTTTTCTTATTTTTGTTGGCGACTAATATTATTCAGTTAATGTTTGTAGTTTGAAATTGATCATTATCTTTACAGAGTGTTATCTAAGGATACACAACTGAAAAGTCACATGGAATACTTGAAATTTCATATTTTGAAACAAGCAGATGCTATTGACTTATTTATGTCAATTACAATGTGATTATATGTTTGTTTGCAAATGTTGCTTCATGTTTAAGTAATTTTTTTGTATCACTGGAATTTTGTCTGCAAGAAACACAGCACAGTAAATTCACATATATTTCCCACTTACTCTACTACTTATCACACATTTCTGTGCTTCAAATCAAGCATCCCATAAATAAATAAAATATGCTGAACAACTCCGTCTAAGAGTCATAGACACAGCCAAGAAAAAAAAGGAAAAAACTGAACGTCATACGCGAACACCCCCAATTAAAACTGAAAGTAAAATTTTAAATCAAAACGCCATTTTGAAGACTGATAACAACATAAAAGAGCAGATGAAATAAAGTATGTAAAGAACTCAGTAAGTATTGTGGAGTGAGATGTAGGAGGAAAAGTGAAAAAGGGAGGAAGGGAGGAAAGTGAAAGGTGGAGGAAGGTGGAATGGAATGGAAATATAGAGGTATAATCCCAGTCTAACACTTAAATCGTTGACATCTTTAATACACAGTATAAAATGGTGATTGAGGTCTGACAAGAATGCATGTTCTGAAAACAAATCTACCATGCTGGCATGGATGAAATGTTTATTTTGACATTTGGGCATGTCTATATGAGTCTGCTAAAATCATTTTCTCTTTTTGATTGGGAAAATGGAATAGCCAACCAACCAACAATATGTTTCAATTTTTCAGATTATTTTAAGTTTTTAGATGCATACTTCCCCTTTTGCCTCATTGCGGAAGTTTGAGTAGCTTCTAGAGTCGTGGTATTGACTGTACCAAGCGTTAGGATCTCCTGAAATGGGCAGTTAGCACAGTAGGTCTTCCTTGTCACACCATACTGAAACTAGTGCTGAAAAATTTTGGAACAGTTGTTTAGAATATTTTTCTGAACCCTTTGTAAGGGAATTCTAGTGGACTTAGTTATCATTTATTCACCCTGTCAAGATTAATGAGTCTCTAAAGTTATCTCATGCCCTATTAATTGATATGAAAGTACACAATTCTGTTCTCTAGATGCTGTTGTTACTGGTATTAAGTGAAAATAGGTAATAAAAAATCTCAGTGCTGATAAAAAAATTTACCTCAATTGACTATGATGTATACATGGGCTTGAGTATTAGCTCTGTGTTTGTTTCTATGGAGTATAATTTTGATGATTTCTATTCTCTATACCTGGACTAGTTATTGTTCTGCCAGGTATATTTTACAACAGTAATTGTTTCCTTCAGAGTGCCAGTCTAACATTTAAATAGAAGGTGAAAACTGATCATTCTTTTGTATCTGTCTCACAGCACCACTTTCAGCAAAACTGCTAAAAATCTGAATGCTGATAGCATAGAGTGCACTGAGTGGCAGCCATTGTCCTGTTCTCTATTCCATGATCAGTCTACTCTAACAGTTGTAACACAGTTAAGAAAGTTGTGTGATATCACTGAAGGGTTATTGTTTGTATGTTCCCTTTTAAGCCACATGATTTTTCTCAAGAACCCTTTGATACACCCAGATATACTGATGCCAAAAGGTTTTATCTTCTTGTACCCACCAAATTTTGACTCGTGGAATGGTAGGTACGTCTCACAAACACATGATGAGTCTGTGATAGGGCTCCGTGTTGATTCAGTTCCCAAAGCAGTCCTCATACCTTTTCGCACAAAGTCCATGTTTATGTTTTAAATTCTGCCCCAGAATTCTGTATCCCAACAGCTGGCCAGGTCTACTCAGCTCTGATAAGATGACATGTCTAATGTCGGTCATTGAGAGGTAGCCACTCAGTCCTGTCAGTAATGTCCACATAGGCTTGGATCAACAGCAGGAGTTTATCAGTCTCATTCCTGAGTGATCGGATGTTTTGCAAGCCACAGAGCTGGTAATGGACATGTGAAGGGGCATCCCCTGTGATGGGAAAGGGTCCCTGATCACCTGCTGCCGCATCGTTTGTGCTCCTGGGTTCATCAGCCCCCGGTGGCGTTCAATTGCCAGAGCTCGTACGGTGGCTGACCGCTGTTCTGCCATTTTCGGCTTTATAACATTAACAAAAGGTAAAGCTCAGCTGAATAAGTAAAGATAAATACTTGTCAGGTCTCATTTTGCCATTCAGAATGATGGGAATTTGCTACCATCTCACCACAGGGAATATCACACTCAAATGAAGCTAGCAGAGTGACAACATAAATTTTCTGTTGTGTATTGCTGCAGTCAATTTGTGAAAACTGAAACGTGATAGTAAAAAAGTGGCGCTAGTTTATGGAAACAGCTGACAGAAAAAGAAATGAAAGGGATGGCAATGCTGGCAAACCAAAGCAGTCAGTTTAGCATTATGTTCAGTTAAACAGTTACATTTGTGCAGTAATTGTATAAATAAGGAAACCTATTCATCTACATGCCTTTTTTCCCTGTTTTGGGGTGGCATCATGGTTTTTACCAAATTCTTCAGGTTTTCCAGAACCCATACATTCTAACATTTAACTTGATTCATTAAGACTGTGAAATGTGCTTGGGCACTGCAGGTATGAACAGCACTTGCTATTTGCAATAAAAAAGGTTTTGCCTCTATTTCCTGGCTACAAGATATGTTTCTTCTTACAAGTGGTCCTGGGTACATACGAGACACTTGAAGTACTACTTGAGCTACGGACAGTTTTGGGAAACGGACCTTATTGAACGATGGTTCGTACAAATGATTTTGTGATGCTCTTAGGCCAATGAATGCTTTGGGAAACAAACCCCTGGTACGTACGCTGGAGCTACCAGTCTCTCCCCCACTGTCAACTCTCACTGTAATGCCATTTATCATGCTATAATACACATTATATATTATTATATTCACAAAAATAACACTATGCCATGTTCACTATTACATGTGGTGCATATGTTTCTTTGTGTGTATTCAGTGTGACTGGTGAACAGGATGCCTTTGTGTTTACTCAGTGAGTTATTATGTGTGTTTACAGGTTTAGTGATCTGGGTTAGAGCACTCTCATGATCGAATCTGGTAAGACATGTTCCAGACGCCTGAGACAGGAGGTGCTGTTTCTAAAATGAGTCTGTCTGGAGAGCCAGAGGCCAGTGCTGGAACCACCAGTCCAGGCAGCCAGAGGTATGAATGCATATCAAATATCAAAGATATTTAATGGTAAATTGCGTGTATGTTCAGTGCAGTTTGGGTAAAGATACATCTCACCTAATTTACAATTCATGGTAATATGACATTTATTAGTAAAAACAGGCAGATGCAGTAAGAGGAAGAGGTTAACTGGAAGCTCTGTCTGTCACAACTCAGAGGACCCAAAAACAGAGTTCAATAAACCAAGGTTGATTTAGCAGCACAGCCCAAAATCCGGAAATTGATGTCAAAAAAACAGGCAGGGGTCAAAACCAGGTAGACTTGGCAACAGTACAAAATCATAAGATGGGAATCAAAAACCAGGAAATAAACTGAGTAATAACAAGAAGAGAACCAAACCGCTAGTAGCACACACGGGGAATACATTCTAATGAGACAAATGCACAGAGAACAGAAAGGGGTATAAATACACAGACTGACGAGCAATGAGAAACCGAAGCAAGCAAGACAACAAAGAAGCAAGCAAGCAAGCAAAAAAAGACACAAAGCTACAACACATTACTGACACTGTCTCCATGTGCTGTGAGTTAGAGCTGCAGTCAAAGGATGAGGTTAACTGGAAGCTCTGTCTCCATGTGCTGTGAGTTAGAGCTGCAGTAAGAGGATGAGGTTAACTGGAAGCTCTGTCTCCATGTGCTGTGAGTTAGAGCTGCAGTGAGAGGATGAGGTTAACTGGAAGCTCTGTCTCCATGTGCTGTGAGTTAGAGCTGCAGTAAGAGGATGAGGTTAACTGGAAGCTCTGTCTCCATGTGCTGTGAGTTAGAGCTGCAGTGAGAGGATGAGGTTAACTGGAAGCTCTGTCTCCATGTGCTGTGAGTTAGAGCTGCAGTAAGAGGATGAGGTTAACTGGAAGCACTGTCTCCATGTGCTGTTTGTCAGAGCTGCAGTAAGAGGATGAGGTTAACTGGAAGCTCTGTCTCCATGTGCTGTCAGTTAGAGCTGCAGTAAGAGTCTTAAAATCAGAAGTGCTTTCTTTGTTGTAGCCAAGGTTCTGTTTCCCCTTCATTCTTGTTGCATCTGCAGTTCCTGTTCCCGCATTTTATTTTAGACATGTATCTAGTATATTGTTAAATCCAAACAGCAGTTTGTGATTTTAAATGCTATTAGTAACATTGTTTCTTAAACACATTACTTGCATGACCAAGTTAAATGTGTAAAATAATTTTGTCCATTTGTTCAGTTGGTGTTGCCATGAGCTCCATTGTCAATTTGAACCACTTTTCAACAATTTATCTGTGAAAACAAATATGTAATATCTGCATTCTCTAATAGGCACGAGCAGGAAAGAGCAGGGTCACCTGTGCCCAGCTGTGTGTCAATGAAGAGTGACGACTCAATAATATGTCCATTCAATTTCAGTGGAGGATTCACAGGTGATCCAAAGTAAGTGAACACATTTATATTTACACTGTCATGTCTTTAAGTGTAACTATCCCGTGCAACATTCAGGTGTGTTTGAGTGTTAATGTGTCACATTTAGGCGTAGGTGGGCTGAACCATGTCACATACAGGTGTATTTGGGAAGTACCATTTAACATTTAGGTGTAGGTTAGAGCTGCAGTTAGAGCTGCAGTAAGAGTCTTAAAATCAGAAGTGCTTTCTTTGTTGTAGCCAAGGTTCTGTTTCCCCTTCATTCTTGTTGCATCTGCAGTTCCTGTTCCCGCATTTTATTTTAGACATGTATCTAGTATATTGTTAAATCCAAACAGCAGTTTGTGATTTTAAATGCTATTAGTAACATTTTTTCTTAAAGACATTATTTGCATGACCAAGTTAAATGTGTAAAATGATTTTGTCCATTTGTTCTGTTGGAGGTGCCATGAGCTCCATTGTCAATTTGAACCACTTTTCAACAATTTATCTGTGAAAACAAATATGTAATATCTGCATTCTCTAATAGGCACGAGCAGGAAAGAGCAGGGTCACCTGTGCCCAGCTGTGTGTCAATAAAGAGTGACGACTCAATAATATGTCCACTCAATTTCAGTGGAGGATTCACAGGTGATCCAAAGTAAGTGAACACATTGATCTTTACACTGTCATGTCTTTAAGTGTAACTATCCCTTGCAACATTCAGGTGTGTTTGAGTGTTAATGTGTCACATTTAGGCATAGGTGGGCTGAACTATGTCACATACAGGTGTATTTGGGAAGTACCATTTAACATTTAGGTGTAGGTGGGAGGTACCATTTCATATTTAGGTGTAAGTGGGAAGTACAGTGTTACATTCAGTAATTACATTCACATTCTTTTAAGGTGAGAGATTGAAGTGCTTTCTCAGCTACAAAGTGATATTCTAATTCTTCTTCCTTCATGTTGCATCTGTACCTCAAGTTCCCACATTGTGTTTTATAAGTCAGTATTGTATATTGCTGTACCTAACAAACTGTAGAAATGTAAAACCTGTGAGGAAAATTGTTTCAGTTGTCACATTCAGTTGTAGGTTAGGAAAGATATATCAGCTACAGGTGAAGTTGGGAAGTACCATGTCACATTCAGGTGTGGGTGGGGTGTACCATGTCACATTCAGGTGTAGGTAGGTGTATTATACCACATTCAGGAGCATAGTGGGTTTAGAATGACTCTTGGTAAAGATGCTTTTACTGAACCTTATTACAGCAGCATAGAAAGCAACTGCCTCTTAAACCCCCCCTCAGTTCTGCAGAAAGAAATTACAGCCCCACATCCTCCATGTGCTGTCAGTTGGTGCTACAGTAACTACAACCTATATGCATGTTTTTTTTTTTCAAACTTCCAACACTGCATCGGCTTGCCCAAGGGCAGGTGGCTCTCTCCTGCACACACCAGAGAAAGTGTTCAAAATCTTTCTGGCCTGCAGTGTTCTACATTATGTCACACAGTAAAACAGGGTGCCATTTTGGGACCAATTGCTCCTGGAAAACTGGTTTGACAGTTCTCGGAAAACAAGACAGGTCTTGTTTTTAAAAGGCATAAACACATCTCTCTTAGACATTACATATCCATGACTTCAGTTGCCCTTATCTTCACACAAAGAACAAGCTCTGCCTAAACCACAGGACCAGAGTGTCACAGTGTAAATGTACTAACATACGCAATACAAGCTTTATACACGGAATTGTCCCCTCACAACTGTAACCTTTAACATTAGGGATCCAAGACTCTGGTGTAAGGGTGTCTTTTCCCATGATGTTGAGAGAGGGTGCTTCGGTGATGATGTTTCTTGAAAGGTTTAAATCGTGTTATCTAGTGCTTGAAGATACAGTTAAATTAGAGGCATGTGTAATCAAGTCTCATGATAAGGAAGTGAAAATTTCTTGAACAATTATCAACTTTTGTTTCACGCCCCAAAGGCTATTTTATTGGTTAATTATATGGTTAGGTACATTTAACCACTGGTTCACTGTTTGGGTGAGTGTATGTTGGATAAGTATGAGTGACCCCACCAACACCAAACAGCCCAGCCCCGCAAACCCCCACCCCCCATGTGAGTGTACCAGGTTTTTACAAGACAGAGGTCGAATGATTGAGCTTCTCTGAAACATTTTAATGTACTCTTCAATGTATTTTTTCTTAATTCACTGTTTCTTTCTGTTGGATCTCTGATTCCTCATAAACCTCTTTGCAGGGTCCAGCAATCAGCAGAGTCCAGCTGTCTGGAACAGAAGAGTCCAGAGAGGAGAGAGCAGTGTATGGATGTAAATTTCACAAAAAAGGTGTGATATCTCTTCAAATTATCTATATAGTAGCCATCATGGGGTTTGGCTTTGAGAACACTCTTTACTTCACCTCTCTTTTCAGGCTCATAACTATGAGAATGACTAACCTCTCACTCTGATATGGTGTAACTCACTCAATTCAAAGGTTCAATTCAAGCTCTCTGCTAAAAACCACTAATTCTGATGAATCACAATCTCACACAGATTACAGTAAAGGCACATGTTTGTTATGGGACTCAAACTCCCAGCAGCACTGTTACTGGCTATGGCAGGACGTCCACATTGGTAATGTAAAAGCTGTTATGGGTCACCCAGGAGCACTGTTACTGGTTATGACCTAGACAGTCACTTAGAGATAGCAAACCAAAAACACAGACATGATACACACCTGCTGGTAAGTACTAGCACAGCGCCCTCTTTTAGAAAACCAGAGAAGTTAAATAATAGATGACTAGCTGTATAATGAGAGACTTAATGCAATGTTAGTATCAGTACCATCATTATTATTACCATCATCCTTTTCAGTGGTTTCAAAAACGTGAGTGGAGCAATGAAAATGGTAAAACCGCTTAGCTGACTATCATGCAATCATTTGACATTGAACAACAGCCGTAGATGGAAACCTTATTGGTATCAGATTATCTAGATACATCCTTCTTCTAGCACAGAACTAGATAAAGGGCCCTGAACGTATCACTCAGTGCTACTGGAACTGAGCAGCATTTATGATGTTCACTGCATAGTGTGCTCTGAATGAGCCATTTGTGCTCCCTTTCCCTTTCGGCACTTCACAGAGTTATTGCAAAGGGTCCATGCACACAGGGTGTAGGGTGCAGGGAACACACTCGCAGGGTGTAGGGTGTAGGGAACACGTTCACAGGGTTTAGGGTGCAGGGAATATGCTCACAGTGTGTAGGGTGCAGGGAACACACTCACAGGATGAAGGGTGCAGGGAACACACTCACAGAGTGTAGGGTGTAAGGAACATACTCACAGGGTTTAGGGTGCAGGGAATATGCTCACAGGATGTAAGATGCAGGGAACATACTCGCAGGGTGTAGGGTGCAGGGAACACACAGGCTGTAGAGTTCAGGGAACGCTCTCGCAGGGTGTATGGTGCAGGGAACACACTCATAGGGTATAAGATGCAGGGAACACACTCACAGGGTGTAGGTTACAGGGAACACATTCCTCCTTTGGAGCACAACACAAGAATAAACACAGAGCTGGAATGTGGTTTCAGCCAGTCATCCAGGACCAGATTCATCCCTTTTATCAGAAGCATTTTAAATGTAACTTCAGCCTTTTCTGGGGCATAAAAAATTCCTGGGACTGAAAAATGGCAAGCATTTGGGAACCTGAGAATCTGAAGCGGACATGGACAGCACAGTTTGTCTCGCATAATGATATGCAGCAGTCTATTTATCCAGATTCACAAAACAATTCAATTACTCTCAGGGAAAGCATGATTAATCTGAATTACTGCCTCTACAAAGTCATCAATCGGAAGCAAAACCTGAACTTCAAAGAACTGGAGTGAATTATCGCACATCTCTTCATGTGTTTATTTCAGTTACTGTGATACAGCACACCTCTTCATGTGCTTATTTCAGTCACTCTGATACAGCACACCTCTTCATGTGTTTATTTCAGTCACTCTGATACAGCATACCTCTTCATGTGTTTATTTCAGTCTCTCTGATACAGCACACCTCTTCATGTGTTTATTTCAGTCTCTCTGATACAGCACACCTGTTCATGTGTTTATTTCACTCACTCTGATACAGCACACCTCTTCATGTGTTTATTTCAGTCACTCTGATACAGCATACCTCTTCATGTGTTTATTTCAGTCTCTCTGATACAGCACACCTCTTCATGTGTTTATTTCAGTCTCTCTGATACAGCACACCTGTTCATGTGTTTATTTCACTCACTCTGATACAGCACAACTCTTCATGTGTTTATTTCACTCATTCTGATACAGCAGACCTCTTCATGTGTTTATTTCAGACACTCTGATAAAGCACACCTCTTCATGTGTTTATTTCAGTCATTGTGATACAGCACTCCTCTTCATGTGGTTATTTCAGTCTCTCTGATACAGCACACCTCTTCATGTGTTTATTTCAGACACTCTGATACAGCACACCTCTTCATGTGTTTATTTCAGACACTCTGATAAAGCTCACCTCTTCATGAGTTTATTTCAGTCTCTCTGATACAGCACACCTCTTCATGTGTTTATATCAGTCTCTCTGATACAGCACACCTCTTCATGTGTTTATTTAACTCACTCTGATACAGCACACCTCTTCATGAGATTATTTCAGTCACTCTTATACAGCACACCTCTTCATGTGTTTATTTCAGTCTCTCCAGCGCACTCTGATGAAGTTGAAGAAAGGGGAGTTGAAACAGTTTCACAGCCATCTGAGTCAGTATTACCCAGAATGCACTGAGAGACAACAGGAGGACCTCGAGGCCCTGCATGTAGTTGAGAAGATGCTGGAGACCTGTGGCAGTGAGAGATCTCTGAAGATCACACTCCACATCCTGAGAACAATAAAGCAGAAGGATCCTGTAGACTCACTGGAGAGAGATGAGCAGAAGAGTAAGACACTATTTTGTGTAAATCAGTCATTAATATCAGTATTAGCAACTGCAAACAAGCCATTAAAAAGTGAATGTGTTTGTGCTGTGACTATTCCTTAGTAAACCTGGCCCTGAGAGAGATATGCAACACACATGGCCCTTATGCAAGGATATAAATGTTGGAAAAAGCTTATTAATGCAGATTTAAAAAGCTGTGGCAGAATCAGTTTTGCATTTTAATATATGAAAGAGAAGAAGATAGAGCAAAGTACTGATTTAAAGCTTTTATCATACACTGACCAATCAGGATGTTTTCCACATTCCCTTTAAATGAGTGGATGCATCACACATCCTTATTTTCCATGTTTGTTAGTGCAGGTTTTCTGCCTCTACTTTTCTGTATCTCTTATTCCCTTAGTGTGGTGTCAAATGAGCACCACAGGCAGGTGCAGTTCTTCATAAAGTGGCTGTAGTGCTCATTTAACACCAGAATAATGGATATGTTAAAGTAATAGTGAGAGAGCACATGCCAGATAACACAGAAAAATATGACTGTGCCAAACAGACCGTATTTTAGTGTACTGTTCCAACATCTGAAAAGCATTTTCAGCATTTCAGCATCACAAGAATAATTCATCATTCCACTGACAGCCAGCAAATGAAACCCAATTTATGATATTACTGTTAATAAAATAATAGAATGGTGTGATCTTCACATATATATATGTGTCTTCATGAACAAGGCAGAATCTATTTCTGTTCACCATTTTTGCAAATTGTTGGAGTGATGTGTAACACACTGTGTGACAGACTTGTGTAAAATGTTTTGTCAATGGGAAACGTTTACAATAATGTTTTCAAATTATTATTTTTTAATATAAGTACATTATCTGTCATATTTCCTCTTCTCAGAAAAACTCACAAGAGCCCAACAGACACTGAAATCTGATCTGAAGAAGAAGTTTGAATGCATATTTGAAGGTTTGGCACAGCAGGGCCACCCAACCCTCCTCAATGAGATCTATACAGAGCTCTACATCACAGAGGGGGGAGGTGGGGGGGTCAATAATGAACATGAGGTCAAACAAATTGAGACAGCATCAAAGAGACAAACCACACAGGAGACTGCAATCCACTGCAATGACATCTTCAAACCTTTACCTGGACAAGAGAAACACATCAGAACTGTGCTTACAAAGGGCATCGCTGGAATTGGGAAAACTGTCTCTGTGCAGAAGTTCATTCTCGACTGGGCAGAAGGAAAATCCAATTCGGGCATAAATTTAATCTTCACTCTTCCTTTCCGAGATCTGAACTTAAAGAAGGAGAGAGAATTCAGTCTGATGCAACTCCTCCAGCACTACTTTCCACAGCTGAAAGAGATTGAAAGTGTCGAACATGATGAAGTCAAAGTTGTGTTCATCTTTGATGGTCTGGATGAGTGTCGACTTCCTCTAGATTTCCAGAACAATGAGATCTGCTGTGATGTAACAGAGTCAGCATCAGTGGACGTGCTGCTGACCAACCTCATTAAGGGGAATCTGCTTCCCTCTGCTCTCCTCTGGATCACCTCCCGACCAGCAGCAGCCAATCAGATCCCTCCTGAGTGTGTAAACCAGTTGACAGAGGTACGAGGTTTCAATGACCCACAGAAGGAGGAGTACTTCAGGAAGAGAATCAGAAATAAGAACCTGGCCAGCAGAATTATCTCACACATAAAGTCATCCAGGAGTCTCTACATCATGTGTCACATTCCAGTCTTCTGCTGGATTTCTGCTACGGTTTTGGAGACATTGTTGGGTAAAGTGTTTAGCAGAAAACTCCCCAAAACTCTGACTGAAATGTACACACACTTCCTGCTCATTCAGACCGATGTGAAGAATCATAAATATCATGGCACCAGTGAGACAAACCCAAAGAAGATCTCAGCATCAGATGCAGAAATGATCCTGAAACTGGGGAAGCTGGCTTTTCTACAGCTGGAAAAGGGCAATCTGATATTCTATGAAGAGGACCTGAGAGAGAGTGGCATTGATGTCAGTGAAGCTTCAGTGTACTCTGGGGTGTGCACAGAAATCTTTAAAGAGGAGTCTGGGTTGCATCAGGAGAAAGTCTACTGCTTTGTGCATCTGAGCATTCAGGAGTATCTGGCTGCCTTGTTTGTGTTTCATTCATGTGTAAATGAGAACAGAAATGCCCTCAGACCAGAAGAGTCAAGACCTGAAACTGACAGAATGCAGCTGTCTGAGTTACACAGGAGTGCAGTGGATCAGGCCTTACAGAGTAAGAATGGACACCTGGACCTTTTCCTCCGATTCCTTCTGGGCCTCTCACTGGACACCACTCAGACTCTCTTAGGAGAACTACTGACACAGACAGGAAGTAAATCACTCAAACACTCTGTCAGAAAACTATTCACACAAACAGGAAGAAGATCAGAGAGCATTGTAGAAACAGTCCAGTATGTTAAGCAGAAGTTCAGAGAAGAGTCTTCAGCAGAGAGGACCATCAATCTGTTCCACTGTCTGAATGAACTGAATGACAACTCCTAGCTAAGGAAATCCAGACTTCCCTGAGATCAGGAAGACTTTCTGGTAAAGAGCTGGAACCACACCAATGCTCAGCTCTGGCCTTTGTGCTACTGATGTCAGAGGAGGTCCTGGATGAGTTTGACTTGAAGATGTACAACACATCAGCAGCAGGTCAGCAGAGACTGGTACCAGTAGTGAGGAACTGCAGGAAGGCCAAGTGAGTACTGTTACATCATTCACAATGCAGATGATTGACACTAATATTTGCATAAACAGTTTATAATTGTGTGAGAATAAAGTGCATGAATCTAGCTCACCTATATCATGACCAAAAGCCTGTATCTACTTTCAGAAAATGTTCATGAATAATATTTTAGAAAGTATCTGTTCCATTTTCATATACCGCTAGGTGTATGTAGTAAAGACAAACCAATGGTAAAATACTGTAATCTGAATGTGATGTTATAGTTGAAAAACTGGCCATGTAGGATGCAGAAAATAATCTGCAATTTGAAATTCATTCAATAGCATTTTTACTTCCATCTTAAGTGTCAAACCTCACTGCAATTTAGGTCTTGCTCATCTCCACAGCATCCTCTCTGAATTTGGAATTTCTGCTCTAGGTATAGAGGTAGGAGTTGAGGGGGGGTTGACAGGGGGTTGCAAGCTCACTGCATTTCCTGCACAGTTTGGGCATGCTGTGATAGCACACCCCATCCCTGCTGTTCCCCAGTGTGCTGGTGCTGGGGATGTGGGTCACTCTGTCTACTGCAGAGGGGTTGGGGTTTGACCTGGCCCAGCCATTTCCTGGCCCCTGTACAAACTCTGCCCTCTTCTAGGACCCTCCTGGTGTCAGATTTGAACTAAACACACCATGTTACAGCACTGAGGTCCTATACGGCTTTCTTATAGTGCTGCACAGTGACCAGTTTGTTCTCCATCTCAGACAGGGGCTCAGTGGTGAAATTACTGAGGGACTCTTATCCTTCCCCTCTCTATGGAGGTTCCAGAACCTCTCCAGGTGTAGCGGCCATCAGAGACAGTTATACAGCTTTAAGTTCATTTAGTAATTTGAGTTAAAATTCAGAATAATTTATGTTCATTTATAAAAGAATGTTTTATGTTGATTCAGATATTATAATTAAAAAAACACCGGTGTATATCTAAAGGAACCTGTTTGTTCTTTCATAGCGGAACCAGTATTTGTGTTACGTGCGTTCCGGTCATGTTGCTAATTACACTCCACACTCTTCATGCCAAGCTAAGAAGCTGTCGAATTACCCAGAGCATGAGACTGTATGATGATGTTCACGCAGAAGAATACATTAAAACATGAAGCTGGAAGTTTCCTTTAACTTCTCTCTCGCTGACGCGGCCAATGTGGTATGCAATCTGTCAGCCTACACTATGTTTATAGCTACTTGATATGCTAGTGTGCTAACTGAACTACAAGTTAACAGTTTATAGTGAAATGGATTAGATATGTTTTTGTTTGTGAGATTCATTTTTGTGGTTATTCTCTATGAGAATGCTCTGTATTTTTGCCGGAGTCATTTTATATTTTGTGCATTTATTTTTGTCCAGTTCTCACAGCATGCTTAAAGGCAAGGATGTACAAATAAATGCCCGTGACAAACAGAGCAATTTGTGTTCGTGATTGGGCTTGAGGGGAGTTGCACCAGTGCAATAGCATTTTAAAGCTAACCTCAAAGTGAGGCCTGGAACCTTCACCTCCAAACAGGTCATGCTGGGCATTTTGGTCTCTGTCTGTGGAGGATGGGTGGGGTGTTGTGCCATCCTTATTGTTTGTGTAAGTATTAGTGATTAAAGTCTCTGGTGAAATTATAGTGCAAGCAAATGATGGTGGTGAACCTTAAGATTCAACCTGGTGGGTGTACAAATTCATGAGTCAAATTACTGGTCGCTCCTGAATGCTGGCTGGGGTGCATATTTACTTACACAAACATAAACATTAAATGCAGCGATCTGACCAGCTTTCCTGTGGTCATCTTTATTATGAAAGCCAAATAGTCCAATATTACAGTGAAAAGAATCATTCTGTCCATTGAAAATACACTGTGATCCAGTGGTGTTCACTTGCTTGCATTTTTAATAGCTTTACATTTCTCTGAAACATTATTTCTGTCTGCCTTTGGTTCTTTTTTTAAAGTTTTTTTTGATTTTGAAATTGACAGACAGATACCGTTTTCTGTCATTATCAGCTACTGGTTATCTTCACATGTGTATTTAAGGTATCTGTATGTGCTGTAGGTTTTATCTTTGAAAAATTAGACGAGCTCATGATAATGCAGGCCAGGCAACGCTGTCAGGCACAACTACGTAACTTGTCAGACAGTCATATTAGATGTCAGCTTCAGTGTAGTTACCATCATCTTCAATAATAGAGAACATCCCCATTAATAGTAAAAATCTCAAAACTGCACTGAAATGATTTAACTCCGCTCTCTTCGTGAGGTAGCGTAAATCCCTCTAAGGTATGGTCTTGCAAAACTGAGAGCGATTTTATTTCCTAACGTGCGAAACGTCAGATCGTCCCTACGTTGTCATAGCAAAGGATGCCATGTCCGCTGTTCAGAACCCATTGTTGCGACAGGTCGGATCAAATTTCCTGGACGGATCAAATTTTGCATGACAGCTCCTCTGTTGTCTGCTGGATGTCTGTTGCTCCTTGCGGCTCTTTCAGCGTTGTGGAGTTGGACTTGGCAGCGATGCCATCTTCCTCCCCAGGTCCTCATGAGATGAACAGTGTTGATATCTGCAGGAGACTCAAGTACAATCCAAACACAGCTTGCAAAACCAACATGACAAGATTATTACATCTTTCACCACTAGGAGTAAGCAAAGGGCCTTTGCTATTCTGGCTAAAAGGACGCTTAATCTAAAACTGTGACTCACAGTAGAGATAGTGATGGCATATTCTGTTATGCAGTCCTGTCATTAAATACGATTGCATCATGTGGAGCTGTTCTCTACACACAGAATGTATCTGATGCCCAGTCATTTTATTGAGTTAGGAACTCACTCACCACTTTCCTAATGGTCGTGTTAGCTAATGACATGCTCATGTATTTGACCTATGTTTAGACACTCACCACCAGGGTGCTGCTCACTCTCTCAAAAGCACATTGATTGTGTGGAGTTTCAGAAATGATCAGTCTGGGAAACTAAAAATCCCACAGTTATGGAATTACACATTTTACAAAATAGTCAGATAGTCAATAGTCAAATACTCAGACATAATTTAATTTAGGTGCTGCCCCTGTCAGGGGGATCACGTCATCCATGCACGACCAACACCCCGCCTGCCTGTCCCTCCCATACCCCCACCTGAGTCTGTCCAAACCAATCCAACTCACCTCAACCCTAGAAGGCCCCTCCCATCCTGCCCCCCACATACACAGTGAGGGAAATAGAGAGACTGTGGAAACAAAGAGAAAGAGCTTAGAAAGAAAGAATGAAAGAGACATATGATATGTCATAAAACTGAAAACTGTAGAGATATTTTTTTTCATTTCACATTTTACAGCTTTCATGTTTTGTATATCATAAATATTTTATTATATTGTCTCACAGAATTAAAGAAAATTGCATTATGTGCATGATATTTGCCCAGCAGTAGAAATAAATTCAGAATAAAGTTCTCTGATAGGTCTTGATCATAGTGGTCAAACATCACAGATTGAGGGTTAAAACATTACTCTGACTTTTATAACTAACTGGCCACTTAGTTTCAACCAGAAACCACAGGAAATAATTGTAATAATAAAAATATTACTTGATACATTTTGTTTGATGATCATTTTCCACAATCCATTTTACAACAGTAACATTAACATTAAAAAGTGACAGAAGGTTTATGTATTGTGTAAAAAGTGACAGTAGGTGTTGCTGAATTGTGTTAAACGCAGACCTGTCCTCAACACCTCTATTAGCTTTATAGTCAAATTGCATTGGGTCTAGTAAACCCTCCGCTTTGCTATGTAGCTTTTACTTGACCAATCTCTCAAATGATTTCATGACCAATGAGGTCAGTGCCACTGGCCTCAGTGCCACTGAGTTCTTTGGGGGTTTTGTTCTTTGCTATGGGTAACAATGATTGACTCCTTGTAGAGTTTGGGTACTCTCTTATCGTTCTATGGATAGATTAAACTCGTAGTAGAAAATAGCACTCAGCTGTAATGCACATATTTTAAGTAGTTACTTGTAGTTTTAAGTTACTTACTTGTGCGAACTTGTAGGCCTACTTACTTTATGTCAGCACATCTGATATATAATAATCAGTTAATGATCACATCAAACCTCCACATGAATCATAATCAAAAATCACAGTATGATACAACCAACTAAAGCAGGGCACACATATCTACTGCTATACATCTGCAGAGTGATGTACTATATTCTATAGCTTGTCATCAAGCTAACATTTGTGGTAGAAGATGCCTCCGGCTCTGGTTGCTCTTCAGAGACGATTGGCAAAGATTTTTTGGTAAATGCTAAATTTGTGAGTAAGCTTCCTTGTTTTCTTTTTGACTGTATGCTGATTACAAAACAGGGAAATGAATAAGGGCGATTTGGCATTCAAACTGAGTGGGACAAAGAGAGTTTGTTTTTTTCTGATTTTTGAGTTAAAGTGAATGAAGTTTATGATATTGTGCCGCCATGCTTTGATAGTGAGGGCAAGAATAGCATGCATGTCGGTATCTTTATTAAAGTTAATTAGTGATGAATCACCCTCATGCATAAATCATACATCAATAATAGCCTAATTTTACGCATGATCCGTAATGATGAACATACAGAAAAATAGAAATGCATGGGGAAAATAGCATATTGGCAATATTTTAGAGACCCCCAAAAATTCGCAAATCATGTTTTCAGTGGAGCTCATGTGTTATTAAGAGGAGCCAAGCTCCCCCTGGCTCCCCTGCCTGCATGACCTGATACTGTTCAGTAAAATTACTTGCCAAGCTTTGACATTTCCATGTGGTTTTTGTTGTAATTAAGATACCATTTAAATGTAGTTCAGACATTATGTTGTTCCAATTTTAAAACGTAATTACAATATTTTCACCTTCATCCAGCCATTTATAGCTTGTCCTTATGAAACTCCTTTGGCTTTATAGATGTACTGTTGACTCACCTTGATCAGGGATCCTGACTCTTAAAATGCTGGTTGGGTCAAACATAGACATCATATTGGTTAAGGAGGTGTGATTAGTTTTGTTGGGGCCTGTGAGGTCATAAATCCATGTTAATTTAGGGCTGGTTTAAAATCCCCACCTAATAAAAATGTTCAGATTAGGATTGATTTCTCAGAATTCATCATGAATAACATATAGTAAATAATTATTTCTTATTTTGGCTGTAACCATAAATATTCACAGGCAAATAAATAATTCCAAAACTGACCATCTGTAGTGACAACTGCTAAGTCATAATGACCTGCAGGGTTGAGATGAGATAAAATAACTTAAATTTATGTTTTAAAAAAAGAAGCCCAGTTGAGTATTGAATTCTTCCAGTAATTCATCGACCATCCCTTGACTGTTGATGAGATTCTCCCATAATTCGTCCAAGTACGTTTTCAGATGATCCAGCCCAGTGATTCCCAACGTCGGTCCTAGGGGCACACTGCGTATGCTGGTTTTTATTCCAACCACAACTGCAATCCCAAAATCTTAACAAGCTGTTAATTGTTCATAATTGTTCACACTTTTTCATGACTAGAGAGATAATTGGCCATTATAGCTATGCATTTCATGAAGAAAAAGCTCCTATATTTACATTGTGCCATATTGCAGGCAATTGCATAAAGACAAGTAAAATGTTTGAACTCATATTAAAGACCATGGTGATTCTGGACACACAACCACTAAAACTATCCAATTTGTAGATAATGAAAAATTCAAAGACAAAGCTAATTATAATGAGCCAAACCTGCATTGTGTTATGAAGCATAAGGAAAGAAATCTGGAGCTTAATCATATGTTCAATGATTTAAGGAGTGTACTGATTCACCCCAGTCTTTAATTTGATCAGATATAAAAACGTACTCTTTTTGTGTATTTGTTTGCAAAATCACAAAAACACAATGTGAACATAGGAGCTTTTTCTTCATGAAATGCATAGCTATAATGGCCAATTATCTCTCTAGTAATGGAAAAGCGTGAACAATTATGAACAATTAACAGCTTGTTAAGATTTTGGGATTGCAGTTGTGGTTGGAATAAAAACCAGCATACACAGTGTGCCCCAAGGACCGAAGACGTTGGGAATCACTGATCCAGCCAATTGTTACAGACAGGCCATTTGTTACTGAGATCTAATGTTGTCCCTTTAAGAATGCCAGGAGATCTTATTAGTCCCTATAAATGAGCCTGTTATGATGCTATATATTTTTTGTTAAAATAATAAATTTTAAGATAATAATATTCAATAATGTTAGATTTACCGAGTCCCTTAAAAGCACTTCGGCTTGTTTACATACAATGTTTTACGAGGGTTGACATTGTTTAATTAACGAGAGAGTGGTTTGACTCTGTGACCCGGAGAATGATAAGGGAGTGAGTTGGATCGACGCTCTTTCCAGTGAGATTTGTGTGCGCAGTTCAGCGGCGTCGGGTAAATCTTGGAAGTGGATCTTCCAAAACTCGTCCATTCCACTCGAATATTGTTTTTCCCCACGGTTTTCTTTTCCTTGTTCATCCTTAACCAAATAAATTGTGCGACAACGTGACGCTCAGCCCAGGCTGTTGGGATCTTTTAGAAAACGCTGAACAAACCGATTGCTGGGGGCAGCGAACTGTTGCCTTTGCTAAATTCCAAAACCGGGCTGTCCGTCCCCGGCGACAAGAGCGAGCTGGCCGTGGAATGAGAAGCTCCACCGTTGGGTACAAGCGGCGGAGGCAACGTCAGTCCTCATTTCTTTCTTATTGTATTTACACAAGCGGAGTGGATCAGCCGCAGGCCACTAAACTCAGCAACCTTATAGCTAGTATTGACGAGTTTAAAGACAACCAGAGCAAGGTCAGGGATGCAGTGTCTGCCCAGGGAGGCCGTGACTCTATGAAGCTAGGAATATGTATCCTGTTTTCCCACAAATATTTTGGAATCCACATCAATTGTAAGCTATTTTTTTCAAAATCATTTCCGATTGGAATGCAGGGCTTCTTTCTTTTGACGAGGAAAAGTTTGTTGGAGCTCTCAGTCCATCAGGCTCCACTCGGACATTGTAGGCGATCAATCCAGTAATAGTGGAGTGCGCGAACTTGACTTCTTGGTGGAAGTCTCTCGTCAAATGGATGTTTTTGAACTCAACTGGTAGGCTAAATACTTGGCTACAGTCTGAAAGATTGATTTGACTGCATGCCGAATTTAAATATGATTATCAAACCTACTTTACTGCTGTCTCATATGACCGTCTATGATTGAGTTTACTTTGTAAAGGTACCAGAGTCAGACATGACGGCGCCATTATGAGTCCCTATAGATTCACAATTGTAGCTCCATGGTAACCTCTCATCACTCTATGTGGGACACAGCAAAATATTTTAATCGCAGTTACATTTATCCTAGTTACAAAAATTCATGTTATGGAACTTGACACAACTAGGTAAGAGACAATCAAGTCACAACTGAAGGCAGTCAGGCTCAATCAAGCAGTGGAGCTTGCTTCTCCTGCCACAATAAGAGACTCAACAGAGCAGCTTTTCTGCCAGAGATTGAGAGGGAGGCTATGTACCAGCTACCAAGCAAACTTAGTCTATTGGCGAGGTACGAGCTCGGCTACCCACAAGGTATATGTTGAATGTTCTGTTCTGTTTTACACCAAATTGGTGACTTTGACAGATGAAACTTTAATTTGGATGGTATCAGTGGCTTGTGAATTTGAGCGACATAAACCGTGCACAGCCATAAGCTAGCCGTACCTCTGCAAAGCAGCGCTTCATTATTATATTATATTATATTATATTATATTACCTGTTCTCTGTGGAGGGATGACAGCGCTCTCTAGTGGACTCGTTTAGTAACTGCAGCAGAGCTCAGAGAGGAGCCAAAGCATTTAGATACAGCAAAACTGTTCTGAATAAGGGCCCCAATGGATCCAGCTTTGTGTGTTATTTCATTTCTGGTTTTATGCAACTGGTTAATGCTTCAGCTGTGTTGGTTTCCTGTAAAACGGAGTATTATTGTTGTAAGGTTCATTATTTTCAATTACACTAAAGAGATGGAAAAATGATGCACAGCCAAAATATTTACTTGCTTCTAACCCTAATCACAAAAGTTTGATGATTCAGACCTTGTGTGAAATGATATTTCAAATGATATAGGGTGACACAGAATTTTCTGGCACACGGCATAGGTTTGTATGTTTGTGAATCGGGTAATTCAGTGATAAAGTGCCACAGCACTTTCCATCCAGCATATTATGAGAGTTTGAGGATAAGGAGACTGTGATACCTTTGGATGCTGATCTCATTGACCCAGAACCTGTTAAATGCTGGACTGTGATGCCAGTACAGGAGCAGGAGATGCCAGGGCCAGTTGAAGGCAACAACGTGAACACAGAATTTAGAAATACTTTTTCACTTTTTTTTCACACCAGTTTATCATTATTGTTTGTACAACTAAATACGAAGAATTAGGACCACAGTAAAATTGAAAATTAGCTTTTCTAGCTGTTGCAACTTTGAGAAATGAATTATGCACTGATTTACAAGAACCAAAAGAACCAAATAAATATATGAGCATGTTTTAAGATGTATAAAGTGCAATAAAATAATTTTGTTTCCTGAATCAGACTGATAATTGTGATTAAAAATTGGAATCACAATAATTTGCAAAACAATTGGGATTATATTTTTAACCATAATCATTCAGCTCTGAATTTCAGGCCAGTAAGTTGAACAGAAGCAACTGTGAATGTTCTGAAATTCAGACCTGATTATAAACAAGCACTGAAACTGACTGATGCCTGAAAACAGGGAAAGCAGACTGTTGTAGCCTAGAATATTGATTGCTTTTTTATTTTGTCTTTAATTTTTTCAGAGAATGGCAGTTAAGTATCAGAGAGTAAATATTTAGTTTTTTATCTGAGCACCTTAATTGTGTTTAGTTAAACAACATCAAAAATTATTTTAGTTTCCTGCTGATGGCTCAGTGATGTGCACTGTTTTGACATTGGTGTTCCTACATTGGGGTTTTTTGGTAAAATTTGTAAAACCAATAAGTATCAAAAAGTTTGGTCACAGATCATTGAGAAATGATCACCATCAGAACAGACATGCTGCACTGCTGATCAGATGTGAACTAAAAACCCCCTTGCCTTCCTGTGACTACTCCTGTGAACCTTTAGCTGTGTGATAATTTCTGCTTTTTTACTCTCATTGGAAGGAAATACAAACTTCTCACAACTTGTCAAGTGTTCACTATTCATTCTAAAGGCTGGAATTTGCTTTCATACTGAAATACAGTACAAACTCCATCCTAATAACTGATAACTCTGATAACTCCATCCTAAGCCCTGCTGTCCACACTTGGCTCTGGGGCATGAGTAGGGCCATGAGTGAGGCTTAAAGCCCAGAGTTAGCCTGAAAAAGACAGTGGAAAAGGTAGCTGGGCCATTAGCCCCAAATTCTGTCAGATGTGAATAGAGCATTGTAGATCTTACAATCCTCAATATCAATCTTTATCAGTGAGCACTATCTAAATATTAAGTGTTAAATATTAACACATCACCTCTTTCTTTCAGACTCGGCAGCTGTGTTCTTACAGAGGAGTCCTGTGAAATTGTGGCCTCAGCTCTCCAGTCATCAAACTCATCAAACTCACAATAACCTGGGAGAGCTGGAGTGAAGCTGCCTGTGCTGGACTGAAGAGTCCAAACTAACCTGGACAGATTCAGGATAACCTGGGAGATTCAGGAGTGAAGCTGCTCTGTGCTGGACTGAAGAGTCCAAACTGTAAACTACAGACACTGGACCTCAGCTACAATAACCTGGGAGATTCAGGAGGAGCTCTGTGCTGGACTGGAAGTCCAAACTGTAAACTACAGACACTGGACCTCAGACTAACCTGGGAGAAGAGTTCAGACTGAAGAGTTCAGACTGTAAACTACAGACACTGGGGTGAGTAGTGCTGTGTACTTTGTGACGTTTAATAATTAGTGAGTGATTATGGCTCCATACAGAGAAACGTTAAACAGCTCCTTCTCTCAATCAAACTTTTCCTCTCCCCAGCCTTCCTTCCTTTGTCCACATTGGTCCCATCCCTCTCTTCTTACTCCTCTATCACAGCAAAGTAAAGCAGAATCGGGTAAATCAGCGGTACAGTGCCACAGAATGAATTTATGCTAGATATATGACATTGACAGTGAGAGTTTAATCATACTTCAAAATGTGGGTATTTATACAGACTATACTGAAGTATCAAAGGCTTTCCTGGAACTGGGAAAAATCACTCAATTCCAAAGAATTACTGAGCACTTTCCATCCAGCATATTATGAGAGTTTGAGGATAAGGAGACTGTGATACCTTTGGATGCTGAGCACACTGACCCAGAACCTGGTAAATGCTGGACTGTGATGCCAGCGCAGGAGCAGGAGATGCCAGGGCCCATTGAAAGTGGGAAAGTGAACACAGAATTTATAAATACTTTTGTTTCACATCAGTTTATCATTACCATTCATACAACTAGTAATGCAACTAAATACTAAAATAAGGACCATAATAAAATTGCAAATGAGCTTTTCTAGCTGTTGCAACTTCGAGAAATGAATAATGCACTGATTTACAAGAACCAAAGAAAAAAATATGAGCATGTTTTAAGATGCATAAAGTGCAATACAATAATTTTGTTTCCTGAATCAGACTGCTAATTGTGATTAAAAATTGTAAACACAATATTTAGCAAAATAATTTGGGTTATAATTTTTACCGCAATCATTCAGCTCTGAATTTCAGGCCAGTAAGTTGAACAGAAGCAACTGTGAATGTTCTGAAATGCAGACCTGATTATAAACAAGCTCTGAAACTGACTGATGCCTGAAAACAGGGAAAGCAGACTGTAGTAGCCTAGAATATTGATTGCTTTTTTATTTTGTCTTTAATTTTTTCAGAGAATGGCAGTTAAGTATCAGAGAGTAAATATTTACTTTCTTATCTGAGCACCTTAATTGTGTTTTACATCAAAAAAATGATTTTAGTTTCCTGCTGATGGCTCAGTGATGTGCACTGTTTTGACATTGGTGTTCCTACGTTGGGGTTTTTTTGGTAAAATTCATAAAGCCAATAACTATCAAAAAGTTTGGTCACAGATCATTGAGAAATGATCGCCATCAGAACAGACAAACTGCACTGCTGATCAGATGTGAACTAAAAACCCCCTTACCTTCCTGTGACTACTCCTGTGAACCTTTAGCTGTGTGGTAATTTCTGCTTTTTTACTCTCATTGGAAGGAAATACAAACTTCTCACAACTTGTCAAGCTAACTCACTATTCACTCTGAAGGCTGGAATTTGCTTTAATAATGAAATACAGTATAAAAGGATCTGATAAATCCATCCTTAGCCCTGCTGTCCACACTTGGCTCAGGGGCATGAGTAGGGCCATGAGTGAGGCTTAAAGCCCAGAGTTAGCCTGAAAAAGACAGTGGAAAAGGTAGCTGGGCCGTTAGCCCCAAATTCTGACAGAAGTGAATAGAGGAAAAGGGAATATTTGGGTCAGAACCACAGCTGTAGAACTGTCAGACTTGAGCAGGACATCTTATTCTCAGGTGTAAAGTGCTGCAGTTGGAGAGTGTAGCACAGACATCTTCATCAGAGCATTGTAGATCTTACAATCCTTATTATCACTCTTTATCAGTGAGCACTATCAATACCACATTTAAAATATTAAGTGTTAAATATTAACACATCACCTCTTTCTTTCAGACTCAGCAGCTGTGTTCTTACAGAGGGGTCCTGTGAAATTGTGGCCTCAGCTCTCCAGTCATCAAACTCACCTGTGAGAGAGCTGGACCTCAGCTACAATAACCTGGGAGATTCAGGAGTGAAGCTGCTCTGTGCTGGACTGAAGAATCCAAACTGTAAACTACAGACACTGGGGTGAGTAGTCTTGTGTACTTGGAGGGTTTAGTGTGATTAGGGGGTGTAGTGTGATTTGAGGGTGTGGTGTAGTGTTTCTCAACGGGGGGGCGTTCATACATCTTTGGGGGGCGTTGGGAACCCGGCAGCTGAGAAGGGGGCGCTCAGGCACAAACGGGGGGTGTTAACCACAGTTATTCATCATAACTTTTAAACCTCTGTCAGCACAAAAAATGTTAATTTGAATTTGAATCAAAAGATATAATTATGTTTTTGCGCGACTAAAGCCTGGTTCATACTCACATACTGAAATCGCAGAATGTTCATGAACGTTATAATTTCGCCCGACGTTAAAGTTCACAAAAAGTATAAACGCACCAGTGTCATTCCGACGACATTTGACACTCATCGATGATGGAGGAAGAGGCCATTAGTAATCATTCTCAGTTTGTCCGGTGCTCTACTCCTCATAAAGAGAAAGCAAAGACGGAGTGATTATAGCAGGGCAGTGAATTCTACACGGCACGTAGTGGGAGAATACTACTCGCCTTTAAGAGCAATGACATTTAAAGATATAGGGTACTACAGCCGTTACATCAGGATGCTACCAAAATATTTGTTAGGCTATTGTCAGTTGTTGCGCCAGGACTGCAACATAGGTCAACGCATCGTCAGCCTATATCCCCCAGTGAAAGACTGGGCTTGACATTACGACAGGTTATGTATAACCTTAACATATGGTGCCAGGCTTTAATAATACATAAAAGATGTACAAATGCAAGTTAGTCTATTAAGAAAATTATTTAATTGTTCTAAATGAGAAACATGCGAGTTTGTGAGCTCGCTATAAATGTGTAATGGTAACCATTCACAACACAGACTATTATAATCATGTATGTCACAGTACCATAGGCTAGGTTAAACTGGAAATCAATACATTTACCAGCAGACCAGGAAATGCAGATAGGTTGACAACAAGAAAGCAGTCCAACAAATGCACTCCATACTTGACCTCATCTTGTCATGCTACAGACTAATCACTTTAAAATCATCTTTAAAATCAATTAAATCAACACGGAATCTTACATTGGTTTCTCATTTCATTTTTCTACCATGACGTTAGCTTGGAATTTCGGAAAACGAGCTAGCATTAACAACATAAATTCCACTTTTAAATATGGGTGGTGTGGCAACAGGTAAGCACTCAGTTACAGTGAATCACTAAGCAGGTATTGTTGTTAGCCTGCATATCTGTTTTGACTAACATTAGCTCTGTAAATTAGCTGAGTAGAGCTTTAAGCAGTTATGCAAGATGTTACGAGCTAGCTACGAGAGCTATTTACGAGTAGGTTTTATTTGGTAAGCAATTGCTGACCAGGCATTCTCCTTTTTTCTGGCATCTTTATAATCTGCCTGGTCATAGGTATATGCAAGGGTGTGCCATCACAGCACTTAGTGAGTTTTGTTTGCCTGATTGTTTTTCTGTGAATTTGCAATCACATATATTTACAACAATTTCAATCAGTTCACAAGTGTTATTGTTTTTTTCCCCAAAAGACAATATTTTCCTAGTTGTCCTGGAATGGTTACTTAAAAAATCAGAGAGCAAGTGTTTAAAAATAGGCTTATGACTAATGTTCTTGTTTAATGACTGCATTCTCTGATAGGTGTAAGTACAGGTAAGCACAACCTGCAGGGCATTACTGCCTGTCGCACCTCCGACGGTGCCAGTGGGCCTGCTGCAGGGTCGTCAGCCGGGAGCCACCCCTCACTGATGTTTCGCCCCTTTAATCCCGGAACATCTCAGGGTGGTGGGGCAGTGTCAGGGACGTCTCCCTGCCACTCCCTGCAGCTGGCTTACGAATCCTTCCCCACGCTCTGTCCTTGTTTTATTGTAATTGCGAATGTGGAATGAACCCCGAGGGACTATGCATGGCAGGGGCGCCCATTTCCCTGAGCCAGCTGTAGATCTGACCGCATACCGAACTGACTTGGGGGTCCTAAGCTCCTTGCTTCCCCCATGCTCCGTCTCTTCTTCGGAGCCAGAGCCAAAAGCTGCCTTGTTCTGTCTCCTCTGCCAGGTCCTTGAGAGCTTTCCTCAGCTTGGATCCGGTGATTCCCAGGGACACCATGAGCCGCTGGGTGGAGGTTCCAGCGAAGCCTCTGCACCCGATTTCTGCTGGAAAAACGGTAGCCTTCCACCCTGCTTGTTGACATGCAGCTACGAGGTCGGTGTACTTCTCCTTCTTCCTCTCTAAGGCAGCAGCCATCCCCTCCTCCCAAGGGACTGTCAGCTCTCCCATGATGACTGTCCGTGTGGGGATGGACCAAAGGACGATATCTGGCCGGAGGGTGGTAGGTGTGATGACCTGAGGGAACTTTAGCTGCCGGTCAAGGTCAGCTCCCATGTTCCACTCGCCTCCGGGGGAAAGAAGGGACCGCTGCTTTACGCTGCTGATCTGGTTTGCACCTCCTTGCTGGACGAACTGGATCTGCTGCTGGGACTTTAGGGGGCTGGCGTTGTTGGCCTCTAGTCTGCGTACCTCAAGGATTTCGGCTAGCTTGCGTAGCACTTTGTCATGGCGCCATCTGTACCGGCCCTGCGTCAGCGCCACCTTGCACCCAGACAGGATGTGCTGCAGACTTGGGTTGCTAGAGCTGCAGAGTTGGCATGTCTCCTCCGTGCCATACCACAGGTGCAGGTTTCGGGGACTGGGAAGAGTGTCGTATGTGGCCCTTATGGCGAAGCTCAGCCTTGCTTGGGGCATTCTCCACATATCGGCCCACGTGATGGTTCTGCCGACGACCGCCTCCCACATCGTCCATCTCCCTTGTTGTTGCTGGCTGACGGCTTTGATTTTGTAGCTCTCCTCTTCGACCTTGACAACTTCAGAGATCACCAGGTCTTTCCTTTCCTTCCTTGAAGCCTTAGACCACATCTTGGGTGCAGGTCCCCATCCGAAACCAGACCTGCCTTGCTGCTGTAGCCCGACAATTTCTTGATGTTTCAGGCGGGTAATAGCCTGGTCGACGGCCTTAGCAGCGTCCCACTTGCGTCCTGTGCGAACTTGGGGCTTGGCGTTTTGGACAGACGGGTCCGGTGAGTCCCTAAGTTCGAAGACGAGTCTCTCCTTCTCCTGTCTGTAGCCCAAGCTAATAGACTTCAAGGGGAGCTTCAGCACAGTTCTCCCAAAAGCGCTGTGGTGGAAAGGCATCGGGAAGACCCAACCACTTTCGGATGTAGTTGTTGGCTTTTGAGTCCAGTTTCTGGGCTGTAGAAAGGCTGATGTCACAGAGCTTGAGGGGCCACATCAGGCGCTGGTACAGGGTGAATTGGGAGCACCAGACCTTGTATTTCCCTGGCAGGAGGCTCCGGTCGATCTTGCCTAGACCTTCCAGGAGCTGCGCACCAACCGAGGCAGCCATGTGTTTGTCTGACAAGTCGGCAGTGTACAGCCTTCCAAGGCTCCGTACCGGTTGGTCCACTAGCAGCGGGATCTTCTCGCTGCTGACTGAGAAGAGGATGTTGTCGTTCCGGACGCCTTTTCTGATGGAGAGACTTCAGGACTTAGCAGGCTTTATCCTCATCCGGGCCCATGTTAGTAGCTCTTCAATCCTTTTCAGGAGTCTGGCTGTGCATGCTGATGTCTGAAGGAGGGTAGTAACGTCATCCATGTAGCTCCGGACAGCTGGGAGTCGCTGGCCTGACTGGGATCTGATACCTCTGACCATCTGTCTTCCGCCGATCAGGATGACCTCGAATGCTGCTATGAAAAGGATGGGGGAGATGGAACAACCCATCGCTATCCCTTTCTCCAGACGATGCCAGCCGGTTGAAGTCTCCTGGGTGGTGTAACAGACGTGGAAGTTGTCGAAGTACCTCGCTACAAGACTCTGGATTTGTGGTGGTATATGGAAGAAATCCAGGGCGAAATGGATGAGCTGATGGGGAACAGACTCGTAGGCATTTGCGAGGTCTAGCCAGACCACATGCAGGTCAGACTTGTTCTGCTTTGCTGACTGGATCTGTTCCCAAATCATAGCTGAGTGCTCCACGCAGCCAGGAAAGCCGGGGACGCCTGCCTTCTGGCAACTGGTGTCCACATAGTTGTTCGCCAAGAGGTAGCTGGTCATGCGCTTTGCCATCACCGAAAAGAAAATCTTCCCCTCCACATTCAATAAGGCTATGCCTCTGAATTGGTTGATGTCACAGGAGTCTTTCTCTTTGGGGATGAAGGTGGTGACTGCCCTGCTCCACGCTGGAGGGATGGACTGGGTTCTCCAGGCAGTGCACATTAGCCTCCACAATAGCTTCAGGGTCCTGGGGCAGTTTTTGTAGACCCTATATGGCACGCCATTTGGTCCTGGCGCGGAGGCAGCTCTTGCTCGACTACTTGCTTAACTTCAGCCCATTTGGGCGGAGAGGTGTCAAACAGAGAGGTTGGTTTGGTGGGTGGGGACATGCCCTGGTGATCCGAGGGTATCTCCTTCGGACTGTCCCTGAGCTGGTCTTTGATGTGTTCTTCAAGCTCCTGCTCAGAGGCCTGTAGCATTCCCGATTTCTTTTCCTCGAGCAAACCTCGGGCATACTTGAAAGGATCTCGGAAGAAGTTGGCCCTTGTTTTCTCTTTGAGGTTCCTGCGTTTCCTGATCCGCTCAGCTTGCCTCAGGTGGGTTAGGCTGCTTCTGACTTGGCTCCAGAGGTTCTGGAGACCATCCTTCTCCTCTCCTCCGCCTCCTCCATGCCTTCCGCAAAAGACGTCGCTCCTTTACCAGCTTGAGGATTTCACTCTCCCGTCTTCCCATCTGCCTTGGGGTGGTATTTTTCCGAGGCATCTCCCCAAATCTTCCCCTACCTTCTTCGTAGATAATGTGGCCGAAGATGTTCAGCTTGGATGTTGTGTTGCCCTTTAGGGTGCCCTGGAGGATTGTGTGCAGGGTCTCATCGAAACTACTCCACCCGGCTTTGTCGCTGGCTTTTGGCCACTTGATCTTAGGTTTCCGGGCTGGCTTCTCCATAGTTCCAATGGTGGACTCCCTGATTGGTTTTCTGGTCTGATACGCCTCCTGTGGGGTAGGTTGCAGCTGTTGTGAATCCTGTTGGGAAGGGAGAACATGGGGACTCTCGCTAGATGCAATGGTGGAATCAGTAGCACTGTGGTGCTCGACCTGGCTCTGCCTCCTCCTTGTCTGACCTGCTTGCGCAGTGCAAGTTTGCATCTGGCTGTTGCCTCCACATTTCTTCTTCCCCTGGTGGATCCACAGGCCCTGGTAGGTGGTAATCTTGGACCAACCACAGCTGCACTCTCTCAGGATCCGTTGTTCCTTGGTCATTTCCGTTCCAGTCGTTACCATGTTGTCCGTCCTGATTAGTCCATCTTCCATCCCGCCTCTCGGTGGACTGCCGGGCTGTCTTTTCCTTAAAATACTCGTAGTTAGTTTGGGGGGTCCCCATAGCAAGAGCTGCGAGGGCATGTGTCAGGGGTAACTAGCCCCCTCCACCCCCGGTGCAGTCTTTCCTGCCGTCAGCCAGACTTCCCTGGCAGCCTACCGGTCTTTCCCGGATGCCAACTGCTCTATTCTCAGTAGTCACTGGCGAACTGGAAACATACATGTCATGTAGCCTCATCACATTCAAACATAAATAGAAATATAACCACTTGAGGCCTTTTCTAAAAACAGAATATATCACTCATATTTCAACATTTTGACAATCATTTTGACCAAAAACACTGGTCTCTGTGAGTCAGTTTTTTAATTTGAGTGTTTCACTGTAAAATATTTCTGGCATGGTCAATTGGTCAAGTGATCTACTCTACCCACTGATTTCTACTGCATTTACTTACATGTATATCACATCACTGCCTTTGAATGTGTGTGTGTGTGTGTGTGTGTGTGTGTTGTTTATTTATTTATTTATTTTTTTTTGGGGGGGGGCAGGGCGTGTCATGATGAGGTGAGGGGGCGTTCATTCAAGAAAGGTTGAGAAACACTGGTGTAGTGTGATTAGGGGGTGTAGTATGAAAAACGGGTGTAGTGTGATTCGAGTGTGTAGTGTGATTATGGGGTGTAGTATGATAAAGGGGTGTAGTGTGATTCGAGTGTGTAATGTGATTATGGGGTGTAGTATGATAAAGGGGTGTAGTGTGATTATGGGGTGTAGTGTGATTTGGGGTGTAGTGTGATTAGGGGGGTGTAGTGTGATTGGAGGGTGAAGTGTGATTAGGGGGTGTAGTGTGATTGGAGGGTGTAGTGTGGTTAGGGGGTGTAGTGTGATTGGAGGGTGTAGTGTGATTAGGGGTTTAGTATGATAAAGGGGTGTAGTGTGATTCGAGGGTGTAGTGTGATTATGGGGTATAGTATGATAAAGGGGTATAGTGTGATTAGGGGGTGTAGCGTGATTTGAGGGTGGAGTGTGATTAGGGGGTGTAGTGTGATTGGAGGGTGTAGTGTGATTAGGGGGTGTAGTGTGATTGGAGAGTGTAGTGTGATTAGGGGTGTAGTGTGATTGAGGGTGTAGTGTGATTAGGGGGTGGAGTGTGAGTGATGTGTCTTGGGGAAGGAACTGGTCTGTTTTCCCTGGAGGTGGGTGAGGGGGTGTGTGTAGCTTGTTTAGATATGGGTATGGGTAAGTCACTTTTTAAAGTTGGGACACACAGCTAGGTGGCTAATGGTAATGCTACACACTTTAATTCAGTGATGTAATGTAGTTTTTTCCCCTTCAGTTTTATTTTGTCCCCTGTCTTTTGTCCTTTTTTATAATCGTGGTTTGCCTTTCTTATTTTATCCCTTTAAATTTGTAAAGGCTTACCTTTCTTCTGTTTTATTTTTGTGTTCCTTTTTTAATAAATGTCCGAATTCCTGTTTCTTGTTGGGTGTGAATTTGTCCTCTTATTTTCAATCCTTTCTGTCTTTCTTGTCCATTTGCTATTTTTTGTTGTTGTAATCCTTTCTCTTTTTTCCCTATTCCTGTCCCTTTACTGTTGGTGATTTAGCTCAGCATTTCCAAAGAATTTCCATTTGCTTTTTTACATGTAAAAAAAGAATAAAAATGACCTTATAAATAACTGAACTTACGGATTGTCAATAAGTATGTAATATTAGTTTTGTATTTTTATTAAATTTTTGTATTTGAGCTCATCTTTCTGGATTCACCCTCCATTCAGGACAAATGTTCTGCATTGCCTTTGAGTTTTAATTAATGGAAGTTTTCTTTGTCACATCAGAAAGGCTGAACACATTAGCAAGGCAACCGTTACTCTCACTGTTACTCTTCTGCACTGTTAAGACAATATGTGTTGCAGCCCACATCATTACAAATGCTGAATCCAAGTGTCCAGGCTCTGTCCATGACTCAGCTTAAATTTTTACAAAAATAACACTGTACCCCCAATGAATGTAGGACAGGTTGATGGTGTCCTATTTGGGGACAGAGAGTTCCCCTACCTGCCCTCTCTGATGACCTCTTTCCCTGACCCTGAACCTTATCTATATCTTATCTACATTCTTTATCTAACGTCCCACCAATTTACCATTGGTTTAGGTGAATGTTGAATGAGTGGACTATGCTTTTTACAAGTTCATAGTCTTATAAATTTACTTTCAACTCGTTGACTCAGCATATTTTTCTGTGTTGAGTGGAGAGTAGTTATTGTGTGAGAGTGACTGTGTTTTCCTGCATGTGTTCTGCACATGAGGATAAATGTAGGAGTGAGAGCTGGGAGAGTAAGAGAGGGAACAATAGGTTCTTCCTAGTTTTATAACTTTCACTGCCCATTGCGTGTTTCTGGGGATACAGAATTGACTGACTGTAACTGAGGATGTCAGGCTGGGGTGGTGCTATAAACATCACTGGTGTTTCCTGTGGAGTGTGTGGAAATGTAGTTCCATTGTCCCTACACCCCCCTTTGGTCTCAGGATGTGGCTTAAGCCAGTATTCCTTTAGAGTGCAAAAACGTTTTAACGTTTTGTTAAGTTTTTTGTGTTTCCAGTCTTGCCTGCGTTTATGTTTTGTGGCTGCAATCTTTTGAGATGTTGTATATTTTTATTTAAATGAAGCCAGACTTTCTGCTGTTTCTGTGGCATAGTGAATGCACTTCAGGGTGAACAAACGAGCTGAAGGCCGATCTGAGCTAGTCAGATTTCACCTTAAATTTTTACAAAACTAAAAGTGCTTGGTATGCAGATTGTTACAATGGATATTATTTCTTGGATAAAAATTACAGTACGGAAAGTTGACGCGGAATGTTTTTACATATCCCGTTAGTATAAGCAATAAAATCAATGGCAGTTCTGTTCTGAAGAGTTGTTTTTCCCCTCTAAATTATTAAAAGTATTGGTGATGGTGTCAGTATTGTTTCAAATTGTTCAAAAGTATCCATAAAGTATCAGTAAGGAAGGGTGCACAGGGAAACTGGCTTCATTCTCCTGCTGGGAGGAAAAATTGGAGATTAAATACGCTGTCTGGTGAGAATGTTCCACTTCTCTCTCAGAGGCAAAGGGTTAGATGACAGCGGTCTGGGGAGCGATCTCTCATCTGATGCTGTAAAGCATAAGTGCTGTTAGCCCATAGGTTTGTCCCTTATGGCCAGAGTTTCTTAGAGATAACAATGTTTTTCAGGTTTGTGTGGAATTCTCAATGTGTTACCAAGGGGAATTCACAACCATGGTGTGAGCTTTGCTTGCTGTTTCTTGATTAAACTGCAGTAGACAGTGGTGTTTAAGAACATGTGCACCATCTAGTGGTCAATGTGGGAAGTCAAATGAGTTAAGTTAGAAACTGCTTGGATAGGGTCCCATTATCTGTTTTGTCAGGAGCCTCACTCCCTCCTTCTTCTCCAGGGGCCCCACTCTCTGCCTGTTTACCTAAATTGAGTAGCATTTTTCTTTCTTAAAAAACATTAAATACAGCCAAATTATATAATCACAAGACATTGAATATGCCAAAATCTATCCTCACACATGAGGGCACCACAAAATGTAGAGGAAATGTACTATTCACCACATGGGAACCAGAAAATATGAGGATAATGCTGTTCCTCACAAAGGCTCCAGTTAAATGCAGGTGAAGTGTATGTTGTACAAGGACAAGCAGATACCACAATATGTTCACTTTAACAGTCCCAGCAGTTATCAATCTCATGAAATTACTTAAGCCATAACCTTTAATTAAAAAAAAAAACTACAATATTCATGGCAAACCAACAGGAAGTACCATACCCTTTTACCAATACAATTATTGATAATTAGTTTTGTGGATCTAACCAATTTTGAAGGCTTTGTTCTATGAATAGAGTGGCTCCAGTCAATGTTTAAGTGATAACAACACAGACAACCAGTTATAAATACAAAGGCTTCATTATTCACAATGATAAAAATATGTGTATGAAAGCAAATCTGAGTGTGTGTAGATGACTTCATCAGAACATACAAAGAGTGTGAGTGTGAGTATGAGAGAGTGTGTGTTTGTGTGTGTGTGTGTTCTCTCCACAGGCTGGGTTGGTGTAATCTCACAGAGGGCTGCTGTGATGATCTGGCCTCAGTCCTGCATGCTCCCCACTCAGAGCTGAGAGATCTGGAGCTCAGAGACAACCAGCTGCAGGATTCAGGAGTGAGAGCGCTCTCTGCTGGACTGGAGGACCCACACTGTAAACTGCAGAGACTGGGGTGAGTAACAAACACAAACCCCCTCTTTCATGAAGGGCTGAAATGTGACTTAATATCCCACCAATATTAATAATGACTCAGGCTAAAGCTTTCTTTTCACTTTGCACAGTCAACCTGTGATTTTAAAATGTGTGTTTTTCCAAAAGCAATTTCAGTGTTCATAAGGGAATAAAATACTAAATTGTTACTTTTGAAAATTATTCATTCAGTATGACAATATGAATTACATAACTTCAATTATAGTAAACAAAGAAGTAAATAAGTCAGTCCCACTCATTAAAATAATCATAAGATGTATACTTCTAATAAAACAGCCCAGTTATTTTATATTCCGATACTGTAAGGTATATCTTGGATAAAAATTACAGTATGGAAAGTTGCCACGGAATGGTTTTACATATTCCGTTAGTATAAGCAATAAAATCAATGGCAGTTCTGTTCTGAAGAGTTGTGTTTTTTCCCCTCTAAATAATAATAAGTATTGATGATGGTGTCAATATTGTCTCAGTTAGTTAATCGTATTAGTAAGGTATCAATAACATCTTAATGGTACCCATCTGTAGTGAGAGGTAACTGTCGTGAAACACAGTTTGTGTTCCCTGTGTGGAGGGGGATAAATCATACGATTGTCAGAAGATTTGTGCTGAGATCTTCTGGTCCCCTCTTTGGAAGGGCGCACAGGGAAACTGGCTTCATTCTCCTGCTGGGAGGAAAATTGAGATTAAATACGCTGTCTGGTGAAAATGTTCCGCTTTCTCTCTCAGAGGCAAAGGCTTAGATGACAGCGGTCTGGGGAGCGATCTCTCATCTGATGCTGTAAAGCATAAGTGCTGTTCAGCCCATAGGTTTGTCCCTTATGGCCAGAGTTTCTTAGAGAGCCCACCTCTTCCTGGTGCAGGTGAGATGAGGTCCATAAAGTTACATCAGCACAGCCAGAGGATTAAAGACCTGAATAGACTGAAAGGTTTTGGGTGAGAGGAAGTAGAAGAATGATGCTCAGAGCAGCACGAGTCACAAGTAGACCCCTTTCCCTTTTCACTGTGTGAAGAGTGAGATATCAGCACATAGTCTGATGTCGTTTCCACTGAAACACTGCTCAGTGAATTAGAGTGGGACCTGAGGTCGGCTAGACCGGATATTGGACCCAGATCAGAATGCAAAGTGTTTCTGTGCACCTGGTTATATGTGGCTCCTTGCAAAATTGAGGTGAGTGGGGATGAAATGTTAACCGCTGAAAGAAAAGAAGGGGTGTCATGTGACTACAGTACTGCAGAGCGTTCACTTTTAAGATGGAAAAATTTCCCAGAGCGGAGCAGAGATCTGATTTGGCAGAATGTAAATCATCTAGATACTGCAGAGTTTTTTTGCTAAAGGTTTGTAGATCTTGGAGGATATTTGTTTTGAGCTTTCAGGTTTACAATCTCACTCCCTAGTTCCTCATTTGCAAAGGAGGGCAAGGCTGGCTTGCCTTGAGAGAGCCGAGACAGAGTATGACTATGTATTATTCAGTTCAAATTAGGTTAAGGGCAATTTAATAATGCCATTAAATTTCAGAAGTACTGAAGATGATGGAGTGCCGGTAAAATCACCAAATGGACCATTATTATTATGATGCAGAGTTAATAGTAATGATTGGACATAATCAATTAAAATTGTCTTTAAAATGAATTATTAATGTTGATTAATAATACCAGTAATGAAAAACAATGTTTTTCAAGTTTGTGTGGAATTGTCAATGTGTTACCAGGGGAATTCACAACCATGGTGTGAGCTTTGCTTGCTGTTACTTTGTTAAACTGCAGTAGACAATGGTGTTTGAGAACATTTTTACCATCTAGTGGTCAATGTGGGAAGTCCAGTGATTTAAGTTAAAAGCTGCTTGGATAGGTGCTGCATTCCAATCTGAAAAAATCCTCCCTTCACATCTTCCTCCAATCAAGTGAGCCCTCCAGTGACGTGAGCAGGCGAGGGAGCCCTTCCCAGCGAGGGGGAGCAATGGAGGGAGGGGTTGTGGCTTTTCGAATTGGGAATGACCTCGCGGTTCTTCCTCACTTTGCGTTCCTGTGCAAGGAGTGGATTGCCGCGATGTGTCCCTTTGCAGGCTGCAGTACCTGTTCAAGTTCAACTCTCCACCGCATAACCAATGTAAAGACGGAGAGTTCTCTCTAGGCTACGTTATGCAACTTAACCATTAATATAGTTAGACAGTGAAGATGCATGTTAGCTAGATATGCCTACATGTTAATTCCCATGCCAAATCCTTATGTTTTCCATGACCAAAAATCATTTTAAATTGATGTTTTTATCTGCTATTAATTGATGTGATGTCATGTTCAATAAAGTTGCCAAGCTTTTCTGACGTGAAGCCACTTATTTGTATGCACAATTTAATAAATTAAATAATTATCATAATCATAACAATAGTTACTATAATTTGTGTAGCACCTTGAGCAGGGTGCACCCTAAAGTGATTCGCATATACAAGTACAGATAAGACAAATAACGATAACATATAAAGACAAATCAATATACCAACTAATGATAAATAAGTGTGAAGTGTAACAGCACATAGGTGAAGAGATGAAGCAAAAATAAAAATCAATATCGATATCAGAAGATTTAACCTAAAATTATGCTGCAATACATATAGGCAATTATGCGGTATGTTTAAATGGTGATTTAAAAAATATGTGCTCAACAGAAAATTCTATTTCATGCTGTGTGGATGATTGAAGCTTAGGTAGCATAATGGTTCCAGTTTAAGATTCAGGAAATGTAGGTTATTCTTAACAAAATGCATGCTACAGCTGCTATGTTTCCACCATCCCATTATCTGTTTTGTCAAGAGCCTCACTCCCTCCTTCTTCTCCAGGGGCCCCACTCTCTGCCTGTTTACCTAAATTGAGTAGCATTTTTCTTTCTTAAAAACATTAAATACAGCCAAATGATATTATCACAAGACATTGAATATGCCAAAATCTATCCTCACACATGAGGGCACCACAAAATGTAGAGGAAATGTACTATTCACCACATGGGAACCAGAAAATATGAGGATAATGCTATTCCTCACAAAGGCTCCAGTTAAATGCAGGTGAAGTGTATGTTGTACAAGGACAAGCAGATACCACAATATGTTCACTTTAACAGTCCCAGCAGTTATCAATCTCATGAAATTACTTAAGCCATAACCTTTAATTAAAAAAAAAAACTACAATATTCATGGCAAACCAACAGGAAGTACCATACCCTTTTACCAATACAATTATTGATAATTAGTTTTGTGGATCTAACCAATTTTGAAGGCTTTGTTCTATGAATAGAGTGGCTCCAGTCAATGTTTAAGTGATAACAACACAGACAACCAGTTATAAATACAAAGGCTTCATTATTCACAATGATAAAAATATGTGTATGAAAGCAAATCTGAGTGTGTGTAGATGACTTCATCAGAACATACAAAGAGTGTGAGTGTGAGTATGAGAGAGTGTGTGTTTGTGTGTGTGTGTGTTCTCTCCACAGGCTGGGTTGGTGTAATCTCACAGAGGGCTGCTGTGATGATCTGGCCTCAGTCCTGCATGCTCCCCACTCAGAGCTGAGAGATCTGGAGCTCAGAGACAACCAGCTGCAGGATTCAGGAGTGAGAGCTCTCTGCTGGACTGGAGGACCACACTGTAAACTGCAGAGACTGGGGTGAGTAACAAACACAAACCCCCTCTTTCATGAAGGGCTGAAATGTGACTTAATATCCCACCAATATTAATAATGACTCAGGCTAAAGCTTTCTTTTCACTTTGCACAGTCAACCTGTGATTTTAAAATGTGTGTTTTTCCAAAAGCAATTTCAGTGTTCATAAGGGAATAAAATACTAAATTGTTACTTTTGAAAATTATTCATTCAGTATGACAATATGAATTACATAACTTCAATTATAGTAAACAAAGAAGTAAATAAGTCAGTCCCACTCATTAAAATAATCATAAGATGTATACTTCTAATAAAACAGCCCAGTTATTTTATATTCCGATACTGTAAGGTATATCTTGGATAAAAATTACAGTATGGAAAGTTGCCACAGAATGGTTTTACATATTCCGTTAGTATAAGCAATAAAATCAATGGCAGTTCTGTTCTGAAGAGTTGTGTTTTTTCCCCTCTAAATAATAATAAGTATTGATGATGGTGTCAATATTGTCTCAGTTAGTTAATCGTATTAGTAAGGTATCAATAACATCTTAATGGTACCCATCTGTAGTGAGAGGTAACTGTCGTGAAACACAGTTTGTGTTCCCTGTGTGGAGGGGGATAAATCATACGATTGTCAGAAGATTTGTGCTGAGATCTTCTGGTCCCCTCTTTGGAAGGGCGCACAGGGAAACTGGCTTCATTCTCCTGCTGGGAGGAAAAATTGGAGATTAAATACGCTGTCTGGTGAAAATGTTCCGCTTCTCTCTCAGAGGCAAAGGCTTAGATGACAGCGGTCTGGGGAGCGATCTCTCATCTGATGCTGTAAAGCATAAGTGCTGTTCAGCCCATAGGTTTGTCCCTTATGGCCAGAGTTTCTTAGAGAGCCCACCTCTTCCTGGTGCAGGTGAGATGAGGTCCATAAAGTTACATCAGCACAGCCAGAGGATTAAAGACCTGAATAGACTGAAAGGTTTTGGTGAGAGGAAGTAGAAGAATGATGCTCAGAGCAGCACGAGTCACAAGTAGACCCCCCTTTCCCCTTTTCACTGTGTGAAGAGTGAGATATCAGCACATAGTCTGATGTCGTTTCCACTGAAACACTGCTCAGTGAATTAGAGTGGGACCTGAGGTCGGCTAGACCGGATATTGGACCCAGATCAGAATGCAAAGTGTTTCTGTGCACCTGGTTATATGTGGCTCCTTGCAAAATTGAGGTGAGTGGGGATGAAATGTTAACCGCTGAAAGAAAAGAAGGGGTGTCATGTGACTACAGTACTGCAGAGCGTTCACTTTTAAGATGGAAAAATTTCCCAGAGCGGAGCAGAGATCTGATTTGGCAGAATGTAAATCATCTAGATACTGCAGAGTTTTTTTGCTAAAGGTTTGTAGATCTTGGAGGATATTTGTTTTGAGCTTTCAGGTTTACAATCTCACTCCCTAGTTCCTCATTTGCAAAGGAGGGCAAGGCTGGCTTGCCTTGAGAGAGCCGAGACAGAGTATGACTATGTATTATTCAGTTCAAATTAGGTTAAGGGCAATTTAATAATGCCATTAAATTTCAGAAGTACTGAAGATGATGGAGTGCCGGTAAAATCACCAAATGGACCATTATTATTATGATGCAGAGTTAATAGTAATGATTGGACATAATCAATTAAAATTGTCTCTTAAAATGAATTATTAATGTTGATTAATAATACCAGTAATGAAAAACAATGTTTTTCAAGTTTGTGTGGAATTGTCAATGTGTTACCAAGGGGAATTCACAACCATGGTGTGAGCTTTGCTTGCTGTTACTTGGTTAAACTGCAGTAGACAATGGTGTTTGAGAACATTTTTACCATCTAGTGGTCAATGTGGGAAGTCCAGTGATTTAAGTTAAAAGCTGCTTGGATAGGTGCTGCGTTCCAATCTGAAAAAAAATCCTCCCTTCACATCTTCCCTCCAATCAAGTGAGCCCTCCAGTGACGTAGCAGGCGAGGGAGCCCTTCCCGAGCGAGGGGGAGCAATGGAGGGGAGGGGTTGTGGCTTTTCGAGTTGGAATGACCCTCGCGGTTCTTCCTCACTTTGCGTTCCTGTGCAAGGAGTGGATTGCCGCGATGTGTCCCTTGCAGGCTGCAGTACCTGTTCAAGTTCAACTCTCCACCGCATAACCAATGTAAAGACGGAGAGAGTTCTCTCTAGGCTACGTTATGCAACTTAACCATTAATATAGTTAGACAGTGAAGATGCATGTTAGCTAGATATGCCTACATGTTAATTCCCCATGCCAAATCCTTATGTTTTCCATGACCAAAAAATCATTTTAAATTGATGTTTTTATCTGCTATTAATTGATGTGATGTCATGTTCAATAAAGTTGCCAAGCTTTTCTGACGTGAAGCCACTTATTTGTATGCACAATTTAATAAATTAAATAATTATCATAATCATAACAATAGTTACTATAATTTGTGTAGCACCTTTTGAGCAGGGTGCACCCCAAAGTGATTCGCATATACAAGTACAGATAAGACAAATAACGATAACATATAAAGACAAATCAATATACCAACTAATGATAAATAAGTGTGAAGTGTAACAGCACATAGGTGAAGAGATGAAGCAAAAAATAAAAATCAATATCGATATCAGAAGATTTAACCTAAAATTATGCTGCAATACATATAGGCAATTATGCCGGTATGTTTAAATGGTGATTTAAAAAAATATGTGCTCAACAGAAAATTCTATTTCATGCTGTGTGGATGATTGAAGCTTAGGGTAGCATAATGGTTCCAGTTTAAGATTCAGGAAATGTAGGTTATTCTTAACAAAATGCATGCTACAGCTGCTATGTTTCCACCAGCTTATGAGAGCTTATGGTTAAAACTTCATGGCTTAACAACCGCCATACATAGCGTTTTAGCGAATGGATTGAATAATCAATCGGCAACGGAGGTCTTTGAACTTGGTTAACTTTGTTTTTAAATTTGCTAGTTCTTTTGTAGCAAGAGCATAATATTCAAATAAAGTTTAACGCGTGGGAAAGCGAGCAAGCATCGCCGTGCATTCTGGGCAATATCAATGCTTGGAGGGATGATTTTTGTTGGCCCCGTTGGAGGGAGTGAAACCGAGGGCTTGAGCAAATGAAAATTCTCCCTTCCCTCAACAAATCTGGAATGGAATCTCCCTCAGGGTGGCAGCCATCTTACATATAGGACTTGTTGGGAATTCTCCCCTCAATTGAAGGGCGAGTGAGCATGAAGAAGCAAGAATTTTTTCGGATTGGAACGCAGCCAGCATCCCATTATCTGTTTTGTCAAGAGCCTCACTCCCTTCTTCTTCTCCAGGGGCCCCACTCTCTGCCTGTTTTCCAAAATTGAGTAGCATTTTTCTTTCTATAAAAACATTAAACATAGCCAAATGTTATTATCACAAAACATTGAATATGCCAAAATCTATCCTCACACATGAGGGCACCACAAAATGTAAAGGAAATGTACTATTCACCACATGGGAACCAGAAAATATGAGGATAATGCTATTCCTCACAAAGGCTCCAGTTAAATGCAGGTGTGTAATGCAATGACAAACAGATAACACAATATGTTCAACTAAACAGTCCCAGCACAGGGCAACAATTAAAAATAATGAATCTCATGAAATGACTTAAGCCATAACTTTTTTTTTTCTTTCCCCCAAAAACATATTAAAATTACAATATTCATGGCAAACCAACAGGAAGTACCATACCCTTTTAACAATACAATTATTGATAATTAGTATTGTGGATCTAACCAAGGCTTTGTTCTATGAATAGAGTGGCTAGAGTCAATGTTTAAGTGATAACAACACAGACAACCAGTTATAAATACAAAGGCTTCATTATTCACAATGATAAAATGATAAAAATATGTGTATGAAAGCAAATCTGAGTGTGTGTAGATGACTTCATCAGAACACACAAAGGGTGTGAGTGTGAGTATGAGAGGGTGTGTGTGTGTGTGTGTTTTTTCTCCACAGGCTGGGTTGGTTTATATTTATACTGTGTGTGTTCTTTCAACAAAAAAATGAAATTGAATTGATTAAAAATCATTCATTCATTATTACAATATTAATTACAAACCTTCAGTTATAGAAAACAAAGAAGTAAATGAGTCAGTCAAACTCATTAAAATAACGACAATAACGTTTATACTTCTAATTCCACAGCCCTGATATTATACATTCAGATTCTGTGAGGTGTATTTGACCAGAGCTGGTCTCCTTCTCTCTGCAGGCTGTCAGGCTGTCGAGTCACAGAGAGAGGCTGTGATTCTCTGGCTTCAGCTCTGTGTTCAAACCCCTCACACCTGAGAGAGCTGGATCTGAGCTACAATCACCCAGGAGACTCAGGAGTGAGAGTGCTCTCTGGTGCTAAACTGGACACACTTACACTGCTGTAAGTACAGAGAGTTTCCACACTGCACCTCATAGACACACTGCTGTAAGTACAGAGTTTCCACACTGCACCTCATAGACACACTGCTGTAAGAACAGAGAGTTTCCAAACCGCACCTCATAGACACACTGCTGTAAGTACAGAGAGTTTCCACACTGCACCTCATAGACACACTGCTGTAAGTACAGAGAGTTTCCACACTGCACCTCATAGACACACTGCTGTAAGTACAGAGAGTTTCCACACTGCACCTCATAGACACACTGCTGTAAGTACAGAGAGTTTCCACACTTTGTGTCACTCAGTCACTGTCTGTTCTGCTGTTCCTACAGTGTGGACCATGGAGGAGAGAGCAGGAACCAACAAGGACCCAGGAAATGTGAGTCTGTCAGCACTGAACACTCACTCCCTCCATTTCCTCTCCTCCCTCTCTCCCTCTTTCTTTCACATCTGTTTTCAACTCTTTTTTTCAGTCCCTCTCTTCACCATTCTCTTTTTTACACTCTGACAGAAGTCTGTCCATATATACACCATTGTGTGTGTGTGTTTCTCATGGTCATTGAGTTTGGACATTTTGTGTTTGTTTGCAGATGGTGTTTACAAACATTCACCCATATTTAGACACCTATGCATAAACACACACACAAACAGCCCCACATACTCCAAACACACACATGAACACACTCACACAGAGGTGCACACACATACAAACACAACCCTGTTTCTCTCTTTCTCTCACACACACTCAGTCACACATAATGAGATGAATATTAATAATGATAATTAATCTCATTAATGTCTCTGGTCTGCAGATGGCTGTCAGCTCACACTGGATCCAAACACAGTGAGCAGATACCTGTCTCTGTCTGAGGGGAACAGGATGGTGACATACACATGGAGAGATCAGCCATATCCTGATCATCCAGAGAGATTTTACCGCTGGTACCAGGTTTTGTGTAGAGAGAGTCTGTCTGGACGCTGTTACTGGGAGGCTGAGTGGAGTGTGCCTGAGGGGGGAGGGGTTGATATAGCAGTGACATATAAAGGAATCAGTAGGAAAGGATGGGGTGCTGACTGTAGATTTGGATGGAATAAAAACTCCTGGAGTCTGCGCTGCACTGAACACAGATACTCTGTCTGGCACAACGGGAATAAAACAGACATTTCTGCCCCCACCTCCCCTTACCGCGGAGTAGGAGTGTGTGATGATGGTGATGGTGAAGGAGTGTGTGTGTACAGAGTAGGAGTGTGTGATGATGGTGAAGGAGTGTTTGTGTACAGAGTTGGAGTGTGTGTGGACCGTCCGGCCGGCACTCTGTCCTTCTACAGCATCTCTGACTCTGACACACTGACCCTCCTGTACGGATTCCACACCAACTTCACTGAAAACACACCCCTCTGTGCTGGGTTTGGACTGTGGGATCCTTACACCTCAGTGTCGCTGTGCTAACTGGAGTAGAGTCTCACACACACACACACCCCTCTGTGCTGGGTTTGGAGTGTGGGATACAAATGTCTCAGTACTCAGTGTCCCTATGCCAGCCGGAGTAGAGTCTCTCTCACACACACATTCTCTCTCTCTCTCTCTCTCTCTCTCACACACTCTTGTTGACACACACACACACACATCCCCCTCTGTGCTGGGTTTACAGTGTGTGGGTGTAACACCTCAGTACCCAAGTGCTAGCTGGAGTAGAGTCTCACACACATGCACCTAATACACTTTGACTCACACTCTCTCTCACACACGCACGCACACACTTACACACACACACTTATACACCCTCCCTGTAACACATATCCAATCCAGCTCATACACTCAGCCATAAAAACATGCTGTAACCCAAATGCACACATACTCACACCTGTACTGCTACACACACACACCCACTCCATACACTGTAAAATACATGCACACACACACACACACTCATAGTCTCAGATGTATGAACACACTCACACCGGAACTGCTTCATACAAACACACCGATACAACTGCAAACACAGCAAAAAAAAAAAAAAAAAGACTGTTTGCGGTTGACACTTCCACCTACACATAAACACACACATACACTCTCTTACACAAACTCACCTATACATACATAGACACACACACACCAAAGAATGCATGTTCGCTAACAAACACAAACGTACACATGCCCACATAACATGCACACACACTGACATAAATATACACTCAACCAAATTCTGTTTCATAGCTCACACACAAACAGCATTTTATATATATATATTTTTAATATATGTGCCTGTGGAAACACACACAGATTTGTACATAGATACAGTAGGTAGGAGTAGAGGTAGGAGAGAGACACGGTTTCAGATGTCTCCAGTTTACCTCACTACAAGTTCAATCCTATGTATAACAATATGGTTTTTAGCAGGTTCATTTGCAGAAGTATTGTGTAATCATGTTTTATTTTATTACAATAAAATTATCTCATAAATGTTAAAGATGTGTGTATGTAATTTCTTTGATGTAAGACATGAATATCACACACAACCCCCTGAACCCAACACCAACTGTGCCACAGAGAAACAGCCCTGACTGTGCTGTGAACAAAAACAGTTGGGAGTTAGTGCATCTCTGTGGAGCCTTAGGCCTATACATGCTTAATGGCAGGATCAGAGGGGACTATTTAGGGAGCTTCACTTACTGCTCAGCTCTTAGGGCTAGTATAGTCCACTATGCCATCACTGATATGGACCCCTCCGACATTAGTGCATTCACTGTCAGACCACAGACCCCTTTTTACCACCACTGGCAAATCAATATGCACCTGAATAGAACTGGAAAACCTAGGAATTAAAGGCATTTGTTCTTCAATCTGTAATTTAAGTTAACCCCAAAAAACGAACCAGAAATCTTAAATGCTAAAGAAAATGGTTTTATTATGAATGCAAATCCATGAGAGAGAAAATGAGACTATTATTACATTTGAAATATCACAATCACAAAACCCACATTTTAACCTCAAATGTGAGATGCTTAAATTGTACAAGCATGCCTTAAAGTAAATGAAACAAAAATCATTCACAAAGCAATTGTACAACTTGAAGAGTATAGCAATTTGCACTTGGTTTTTGTCAATGTGTTTTTAATTTCTTCTCTGGAAAAAACTGAATAACCTAAGAAATAAAATAAGAACAACTACTCTGAAATGTACAGAAGTGGAGATAAACTCGACCCCAGTAACTAATGTGTAATCTGTGTGAACAGTAACCTGGGGAATGTTTTCTGCTGTATTCTAAATGCCTGAATACAGCCCTTCCTTACTGAACAGTGTCTTGAGTAAGAGTCAGTTTGGCTTTCTTCCAACACGTTATATGACTGATATTATTTATACTGTACACACCTTTATTAATGAATATGTTCAGTAAAACAAAACATTTTTAAAACAGCTTTACAGATCCATTATGTATGCCCACTCAGGGGGGTGGGGGCGTTGGCGATGGAGCCTATCCCAGCATGAACTGGGCAAGGGACCATGATTGATTTATGAAAGCAATAAAAGGGTAAAACTTCCAAGGGGGTGAATACTTATGATAGGCACTGTATGTTAAAAAAAATATATAAAATACTGTTTGTGTGTGAGCTATGAAACAGAATTTGGTTGAGTTTATTGTGACACAGTGGCAGGTGTGGCCACTGTGCTGAGTGGTGAGTGGAGGAAAACACAACAAAAGTTGAACCAAAAAAAAGGGCCAAAGGCCATTTATTTAACCCTTTTAGGAGAAAAGTAAAACTCCACAAATGATCTTTACATAAAATAAGGTCCAAACACAAAATCAGCACAGCCATCCCAAACACAAAAGTCCAAATGATCAAAAAAGTCCCTGCAGCCTCTCAGGCTGTGCTTAAATAGAGGGCCTAATTGGAGGCAAGTGCTCACAGCTGAGTTGATTAGGAATCACTGTCAGGTGAGCTTGCCTGTTTGTGAGGCCTCTGCTGTTTCAGCTCCAGTTCCTCTTCAGGCTGAGGGAGGGAACCAGGAGTCTGACAGCAGTGCAGTGGGAGGAGCTGAGGCGCTCGCTCCTCCCTCCACCTCTCCCGGCGCCACAGTATATTTATGTCAGTGTGTGTGCATGTGTACGTTTGTGAGTGAACATGAATTTTTTGGTGTATGTGTGTGTGTCTATGTATGTATAGGTGAGTGTGTGTAAGAGAGTGTATGTGTGTGTATTCATGTGTGGGTGGAAGTGTCAACTGCAAACAGTCTTTTTTTTACTGTGTTTGCAGTTGTATCAGTTTGTGCGTAGCAGTTCTGGTGTGTGTTAAGACTATGAGTGTGTGTGTGCAAATATTTTACAGTGTACCCAGCACAGACGGGTATGTGTGTGTGTGTGTGTGTGTGTGTGTGTGTGTGTGTGTGTGTGTGTGTGAGAGAGAGAGAGACTCTACTCCAGTTAGCACAGGGACACTGAGGTGTTAGATCCACACACTCAAAACCTAGCACAGAGGGGTGTGTGTGTGTGTGTTTGTGTTTAAGACTCTACTCCAGTTAGCACAGGGACACTGAGGTGTTTTGTCTCCACACTCCAAACCCAGCACAGAGGGGTGTGTGTTCAGTGAAGCTGGTGTGGAATCTGTGCAGGAGGGTCAGCGTGTCAGAGTCAGAGACGCTGTAGAAGGACAGAGTGCCGGCCAGGCGGTCCACACACACTCCTACTCTGTAAACACACACACCATCATCATCACACACTTCCATTCTGCGGTAGGGCGAGGGGGGGGCAGGTATGTGTGTTACATTCTTATTGTGTCTGACAGAGCATCTGTGTTTAGACCATTCCAGACTCCAGGAGTTTTTATTCCCTCCAAACCCACAGTCAGCACCTCCTCCTTTCCTGCTGATTCCTTTATATGTCACTGCTATATGAACCCCTCCCCTCTCAGGCAAACTCCACTCAGCCTCCCAGAAACAGCAGCGTCCAGACAGACTCTCTCTGCACAAAACCTGGCGCCAGCGGTCAAATCTCTCTGGATGATCAGGATATGACTGCTCCTGTCTCCCTGTGTGTGTCACCTTCCTGTTCCCCTCAGACAGAGACAGGTGTCTGTATGCTGTGTTTGGATCCAGTGTGAGCTGACAGCCATCTGCAGACGAGAGACATTAATGAGATTAATTGTCATTATTAATATTCATCTCATTATGTGTGACTGAGTGTGTGTGAGAGAAAGAGAGAAACAGGGTTGTGTTTGTATGTGTGTGCATCTCTGTTTGAGTGTGTTCATGTGTGTTTGGAGTATGTGGGGCTGTGTGTGTGTGTGTTTATGCATAGGTGTTTAAATATGGGTGAATGTTTTTAAATACCGTCTGCAAACAAACAGAAAATGTTCAAACTCAATGACCATGAGAAACACACACACACACACACACACACACACACACACACACACACACACACACACACACACACACACACACACACACACACACAGTTCTGTATTTATGGACAGACTTCTGTCTGAGAGTGAAGAAGAGAATGGTGAAGAGAGGGACTGAAAAAAAGAGATGAAAATATATGTGAAAGAAAGAAGGAGAGAGGGAGGAGAGGAAATGGAGGGAGTGAGTGTTCAGTGCTGACAGACTCACATTTCCTGGGTCCTGGTTGGTTCCTTCTCTCTCCTCCATGGTCCACACTGTAGGAACAACAGAAGAGACAGTGACTGAGTGACACACAGTGTGGAAACTCTCTGTACCTACAGCAGTGTGTCTATGAGGTGCAGTGTGGAAACTCTGTACTTACAGCAGTGTGTCTATGAGGTTCAGTGTGGAAACTCTCCGTACTTACAGCAGCGTGTCTATGAGGTGCAGTGTGGAAACTCTCTGTACTCACAGCAGTGTGTCTATGAGGTGCAGTGTGGAATCTCTCTGTACTTACAGCAGTGTGTCTATGAGGTGCAGTGTGGAAACTCTCCGTACTTACAGCAGTGTGTCTATGAGGTGCAGTGTGGAAACTCTCTCTACTTACAGCAGTGTAAGTGTGTCCAGTTTAGCAGCAGAGAGCGCTCTCACTCCTGAGTCTCCTGGGTGATTGTAGCTCAGATCCAGCTCTCTCAGGTGTGAGGGGTTTGAACGCAGAGCTGAAGCCAGAGAATCACAGCCTCTCTCTGTCACTCGACAGCCTGACAGCCTGCAGAGAGAAGGAAACCAGCTCTGGACAAACACACCTTACAGAATCTGAATGTAAAATAACAGGGCTTTGGAATTAGTAGGATAAACCTTAATCATTATTTCAATGAGTGGGACTGACTCATTTACTTCTTTCTTTACTAACATTGAAGTTATGTAATTATATTGTAATACTGAATGAATAATTTTCAAAAGTAACAATTTAGTATTTTATTCCCTTATGAACACTGAAATTGCTATTGGAAAAACACACATTTTAAAGTCACGGGTTGACTGTGCAAAGTGAACAGAAAGCTTTAGCCTGAGTCATTATTAATATTAGTGGGATACTTATTCACATTTGAGCCCTTCATGAAAGAGGGGGTTTGTGTTTGTTACTCACCCCAGTCTCTGCAGTTTACAGTCTGGGTCCTCCAGTCCAGCAGAGACCGCTCTCACTCCTGAATCCTGCAGCTCGTTGTCTCTGAGCTCCAGATCTCTCAGCTCTGAGTGGGGAGAACACAGGACTGAGGCCAGATCATCACAGCAGCCCTCTGTGAGATTACAGCAACCCAGCCTGTGGAGAGAACACACACACTATAAATATACACCAACCCAGCCTGTGGAGAGAACACACACACACACACGATAAATATACACCAATCCAGTCTGTGGAGAGAACACACGCACACTATAAATATACACCAACCCAGCCTGTGGAGAAAACACACACACAAACTCTCATACTCACACTCACACTCTATGTGTGTTCTGAATAAGTCATCTACACACACTCAGATTTGCTTTCATACATATATTTTTATCATTTTATCATTGTGAATAATAAAGCCTTAGTATTTATCACTGGTTGTCTGTGTTGTTATCACTTAAACATTGACTGTAGCCACTCTATTGACAGAACAAAGCCTTCAAAAATTGGTTAGATCCCGTATACTAATTATCAATAATTATATTGTTAAAAGGGTATGGTAATTCCTGTTGGTTTGCCATTAATATTGTAATTTTAATTCATTTTTTGAAAACTGTTATTCATTACTGGTATTATTACTCACCATTAATAATTCAAATCATTTTAAGAGACAAATTTAATTGATTAATGAGTCTGACTGACTTATTTACTTCTTTGTTTTCTATAACTGAAGGTATGTAATTCATATTGAAATAATGAATGAATAATTTTCAATTAATTCAATTTCAATTTTGTGGAGAGAACACACACACTATAAATATAAACCAACCCAGCCTGTGGAGAAAACACACACACAGCACTTTTTCCATTAATGTTGTTTTTTTTAATTAAAGGTTATGGCTTAAGTAATTTCATGAACTTGATTACTGCTGGGACTGTCAAGATCAACATATTGTGTTATCTGTTTGTCCTTGCACTACAAACACTTCATCTGCATTTAACTGGAGCCATAGTGAGGAATAGCATTATCCTCATATTTTCTGGTTCCCATGTGGTGAACAGTACATTTCCTCTACATTTTGTGGTGCCCTCATGTGTGAGGATAGAGATTTGCATCTTCAATGTTTTGTGGTAATATCATTTGGCTATTAGCATATGTTTTTGTGAGAAAGAAAAATGCTACTCAATTTAGGAAAACAAGGAATCATTGGACTTCCCACATTGACCCTTAGATGGCGCACAAGTTCTTAAACGCCACTTTCTACTGCACTTTAATCAAGTAACAGCAAGCAAAGCTCACACTGTGGTTGTGAATTCCCCTTGGTAACACATTGACAATTCCACACAAACTTCAAAAACATTGTTATTCATTACTGTTCTTATTAATCACTGTTAATAATTCAAATAATTTTAAGACAATTCTAATTGATTATGTCCAATCATTACTATTAACTCTGCTTCATAAAAATAATGGTCCATTTGGTGATTTTACTGGCATTCCAACATCTTCAGTACTTCTGAAATTTAATGGCATTATTAAATTGCCCTTAACCTAATGTGAACTGAATAATACATAGTCATACTCTGTCTTTGCTCTCTCAAGGCAAGCCAGCCTTGCCCTCCTTTGCAAATGAGTAACTAGGGAGTGAGATTGTAAATCTGAAAGCTCAAAACAAACATCCCCCAAGATCTACAAACTTTAAGCAAAAAAGCTCTGCTGTATGTGTGATGATTTGCATTCTGTCAAATCAGATCTCTGCTCCTAAAGAGAGGAATTTTTCCATCTTAAAAGTGAACACTCTGCAGTACTGCAGTCACATGACACCCCTTCTTTTCTTTCAGTGGTTCACGTTTCATCCCCACTAACCTCAATTCTGCAAGGAGCCACATATAACCAGGTGCACAGAAACTCTTTGCATTCTGATCTGGGTCCAATATCCGGTCTAGCCGACCTCAGGTCCCACTCTAACTCACTGAGCAGTGTTTCAGTGGAAACCACATCAGACTATGTGCTGATATCTCACTCTTCACACAGTGAAAAGGGGAAAAAGTGGTCTACTTGTGACTTGTGCTGCTCTAAGCATCATTCTTCTACTTCCTCTAACCAAAACCTTTCATTGTATTCAGGTCTTTAATCCTCTGGCTGTGCTGATGTAACTTTATGGACCTCATCTCACCTGCACCAGGAAGAGGTGGGCTCTCTAAGAAACTCTGGCCATAAGGGACAAACCTATGGGCTGAACAGCACTTATGCTTTACAGCATCAGATGAGAGATCGCTCCCCAGACCGCCGTCATCCAACCCTTTGCCTCTGAGAGAGAAGTGGAACATTCTCACCAGAGAGCGTATTTAATCTCCAATTTTTCTCCCAGCAGGAGAATGAAGCCAGTTTCCCTGTGCACCCTTCCAAAGAGGGGACCAGAAGATCTCAGCACAAATCTTCTGACAACCGTATGATTTATCCCCCTCCATACAGGGAACACAAACTGTGTTTCACTACAGTTACCTCTCACTATGGATGGGTAAGATCTTATTGATACCTTACTGATGCTGTTGAACAATCTGACACAATATTGACACGATCATCAATACTTTTTATCATTTAGAGGGGAAAAAACACAACTCTTCAGAACAGAACTGCCATTAATTGTATCGCGTATACTAACGGGGTATGTAAAAAAAATTCAGCGCCAACTTTCCATACTGTAATTTTTATCCAAGATACACCTTACAGTATCTGGTTATAAAATAACAAGGCTGTTGAATTAGTGGTATACACCTTATCATTATTTTAATGAGTGGGACTGACTCATTTACTTATTTGTTTTCTATAATTGAAGTTATGTAATGAATATTGTAACACTGAATGAATAATTTTCAAAAGTAACAATTTAGTATTTTATTCCGTCATGAACACTGAAATTGCTATTGGAAAAACACATTTTAAAATCATGGGTTGACTGTGCAAAATGAAAAGAAAGCTTTAGCCTGAGTCATTTTTAATGTTGGTGGGATACTTATTCATGAAAGAGGGGGTTTGTGTTTGTTACTCACCCCAGTCTCTGCAGTTTACAGTGTGGGTCCTCCAGTCCAGCAGAGAGCGCTCTCATTCCTGAATCCTGCAGCTCGTTGTCTCTGAGCTCCAGATCTCTCAGCTCTGAGTGGGGAGAACACAGGACAGAGGCCAGATCATCACAGCAACCCTCTGTGAGATTACAGCAACCCAGCCTGTGGAGAGAACACACACACACACACACACACTATAAATATACACCAACCCAGCCTGTGGAGAGAATACACACACACAATATGAATATACACCAACCCAGCCTGTGGAGAGAACACACACACTTAATGAATATACACCAACCCAGCCTGTGGAGAGAACATACACACACTATAAATATACACCAACCCAGCCTGTGGAGAGAACACACACACACACACACACACACACACACACACACACACACACACACACACACACACACACACACACACACACACACTGTGTGTTCTGACTCAGTCATCTACACACACTCAGATTCGCTTTCATACACATATTTTTATCATTGTGAATAATGAAGCCTTTGTATTTATAACTGGTTGTCTGTGTTGTTATCACTTAAACATTGACTGTAGCCACTGTATTCATAGAACAAGGCCTTCAAAAATTGGTTAGATCCCCAACACTAATTATCAATAATTGTATTGTTAAAAGGTTATGGTAATTCCTGTTGGTTTGCCATTAATATTGTAATTTTAATATGTTTTTGAAAAAAAAAAAAAAAAAGGTTATGGCTTAAGTCATTTCATGAGATTCATTATTTTTAATTGGTACCTTGTGCTGGGACTGTTAAGTTGAACATTTTGTGTTATCTGCTTGTCCTTGCAGTGCATACACTTCACCTGCATTTAACTGGAGCCTTTGTGAGGAATAGCATTAGCCTCATATTTTCTGGTTCCCATGTGGTGAATAGTACATTTCCTCTACATTTTGTGGTGCCCTCATGTGTGAGGACAGATTTTGGCATATTCAATATTTTGTGATTATATCATTTGGCTGTATTTAATTTTTTTTTTTTAGAAAGAAAAATGCTACTCAATTTTGGAAAACAGGCAGAGAGTGGGGCCCCTGGAGAAGAAGGAGGGAGTGAGGCTCCTGACAAAACAAACAATGGGACCCTATCCAAGCAGCTTCTAACTTAACTCATTGGACTTCCCACATTGACCACTAGATGGGGCATATGTTCTTAAACACCACTGTCTACTGCAGTTTAACCAAGTCACAGCAAGCAAAGCTCACACCGTAGTTATGAATTCCCCTTGGTAACACATTGACAATTCCACACAAACTTTTAAAACATTGTAATTCATTAATGGTATTATTCATCATCGTCAATAATTGGAATCATTTTAAGAAACAATTTTCATTGATTGTGTCCAATCATTACTATAACCTCTGCATCATAATAATACTGGTCCCTTTGGTGATTTTACTGGCATTCCAACATCTTCAGTACTTCTGAAATTTAATGGCATTATTAAATTGCCCTTAACCTAATTTCAGCTGAATAATACATAGTCATACTCTGTCTTGGCTCTCTCAAGGCAAGCCAGCCTTGCCCTCCTTTGCAAATGCGTAACTAGGGAGTGAGATTGTAAACCTGAAAGCTCAAAACAAACATCCTCCAAGATCTACAAACCTTTACCAAAAAAGCTATGCTGTATCTGGATGATTTGCATTCTGCCAAATCAGATCTCTGCTCCTACAGAGAGGAATTTTTCCATCTTAAAAGTGAACTCTCTGCAGTACTGCAGTCACATAACAGGTCTTTAATCCTCTGGCTGTGCTGATGTAACTTTATGGACCTCATCTCACCTGCACCAGGAAGAGGTGGGCTCTCTAAGAAACTCTGGCTATAAGGGACAAACCTATGGGCTGAATAGCACTTATGCTTTACAGCATCAGATGAGAGATCGCTCCCCAGACCGCTGTCATCTAACCCTTTGCCTCTGAGAGAAAAACTTAACAAAACGTCTTCTCCAGCATGGAGTGGACATGATGCACGAGAACTGCATCATGGTCAATTGCAAAAAACAATATATGTTGCTACAGTATGTCTAAATACGAAGAAGAGACAAGTCAGGTATAAAAGAGAGTCAAACTTTCAAATCTCTCTTACACAACTTCCACCCCTTTATTCGTACTCATGTTGTTTTGTCCTCAACAGATAAACAATCAATGCATGAGATTAAAAGGGAAGCCCAGAGCATTTGGGACACCCTGCGTATCGTGCCACAAATGAAAAAACTGAGGTTGACAAGAAGGTCCAGAGCAAGTACCAAGTCACTCAGAAACTAAGAGCCCCAAAAACACATTGAGAAAACTTGTTGCCCAAAATGTTACTGTGGTCCTTTTTCTTGTTCCAGTGACAGCACAAATTGAGTGAATATAGGCCAGGCAGACCCACAGGTACAGACACAGACTGTTAACATATATCTCCTGGTTAGGATGTCACACAAACTAGGATGGATTGTAGAAATGAGATCATTATGTCTGAATTATCATTTCTTGACTAAGTCTCCAGGATAAACAGTCTCTGTCAGAACAGCACAAGGGTACCTGGGGGTAACAGCCAGGAATCACCCTTCCACAGCAGCTCCTGTCTTAAGGGACTCAACAGTCCCAACAGACTGCAGTCAAAAGTTCATCTGATCCATAGAGCATCCCACTCAGACTTCTCATGACTGGATCACTGACAACTCATACTCTACCTCACTCACACTCCTGACCACTTTAAGCACGAACCTCGCAGGTGTTGCTATTTTCTTATTTTCCATTATGTCTTATTGATTGAGTTTGTCAGTAGATATGAGTGTACCTTAATAGTCAGTCCTTGACTGTTAACAGTGTTCTCTTTTGATATGTTATTCATGATTGCTTAAATGTTACACATAACTGCCCAGATGTCTACAGCTGTGTATGAACTGCCCAGATTTGTCAAACTGACATAACCTGTCAAATGAACTTGAGGACCTGTGGAATGTTGAATGACTTTTGCGCTCTAAAGGAATACTGGCTTAAGCCGCATCCTGAGACCAAAGGGGGGTGTAGGGACAATGGAACTACATTTCCACACACTCCGCAGGAAACACCAGTGATGTTTATAGCACCACCCCAGCCTGACATCCTCAGTTACAGTCGGCCAATTCTGTAACCCCAGAAACACGCAATGGGCAATAAAAGTTATAAAACTAGGAACATTTGTCCTCATGTGCAGAACACACACAGGAAAACTCAGACACCCTCACACCATAACTACTCTCCACTCCAACACAGAAAAATATGCTGACTGAGTCAATGAGTTTAAAGTAAATTTACAACATTATGAAGTTGTATAAAGTGTAGTACACTCATTCAACATTTTTTGTTTGGTGAGATGTTATATAACAAGGAGAATATGATAACATGTAGAGAAGGAACAGGGTCAGGGTAAGAGGTCATCAGAGAGGGCAGGTAGGGGAACTCTCTGTCCCCAAATAGAACACCATCAACCTGTCCTACAATCATATGGGAGTACAGTGTAATTTTTGTACAAATTTAAGATGAGTCATGGACAGAGCCTGGCCACGTGGATTCAGCATTTGTAATGATGTGGGCTGCATCACATATTATCTTAACAGTGCAGAAGAGTAACAGTCAGAGTAATGGTTGTCTCGCTTATGTGTTCAGCCTCTCTGATGTGAGAAAGAAAACTTCCATTGATATAAAACTCAAAGGCAATGCAGAACATTTGTTCTGAATGGAGAGTGAATCACAGAAAGATGAGCTCAAATACAAAAATTAAATACAAATACAAAACTAATATTACATACTTATTGACAATCCGTAAGTTCAGTTATTTGTAGGGTCATTTTTTTCTCTTTTTTTACATTTAAAAAAGCAAATGTAAATTCTTTGGAAATGCTGAGCTAAATCACCAACAGCAAAGGGACAGCAATAGGGGAAAAAAGAAAGGATTACAACAACAAAAAATAACAAATGGACAAGAAAGACAGAAAGAATTGAAAATAAGAGGACAAGAAAAAGGAATTTGGACATTTATTTAAAAAGGGAACACAAAAAGAAAACAGAAGAAAGGTAAGCCTTTACAAATTTAAAGGGATAAAATAAGAAAGGCAAACCACTGTTATTAAAAAGGACAAAAGACAGAGGACAAAATAAAACTGAAGGAGAAAAAACTACATTACATCACTGAATTAAAGTATGTAGCATTACCATTAGCCACCTAGCTGTGTGTCCTAACTGTAAAAAGTGACACTTAAAATTGACAGCTGGAAAGCAGCTTGATTGACAGGCCAGCTCAGCACAGGCTAGTAAAAAAAATGGCTACAATTAACAATTTAGGCAAGGCCAAACAGAGAGTGCTGCAGCAGCCAGGGCAGAACTCCTTCAAGATTATCTACCCAGCGAGTACCAGGAGTGCTAAAGCCAGGAAATTATTAAAAAACAAAATCATAGAAGACTGTCCAGAGACACTAATTCTTGACTATGTGACAAAAGAAGGCAAATAAATAATTACAAATTGCATTTTCTACACTACAAAGACAGAAGCCTGGCATACCACAATATGGGAGGAATTTCAAAAACATAAAAAAGAATGGGATTTCAAACGGCCAATAGTTGAATATAGGTGAAGAGGAGGACTCAGACTGTTATCTGCTTACCATTTATCACAATGGTACTGTCCTAATACAAGGGAATGAAGCTATTCTTTTTGATTTCGACAAAAGATTCCCTAAATTAAAACAAAAGGTTAAAATCACAGCTCCTCCAACATAAACGTATGATCTTCCAAGCCTGCTGGTCCCCAGCACCCCAGACACAGGTCCAGCCAGCAGAGTACTGACTCCCCCCAGCCCTCCTGCTCCCCCAGACCCCACACACGCCTGCTGCAGCTGAGAGAGAGCCTGTCCCTGATGGAGCTGGAGTTTACGCAATTCAGGGAGAGCAGCAGGACCAGTGCTACAGAGCAAGACCAGACAGAACAGCTGAAAGAGGAGCTCCAAAAGCTCAGACAGGAGCACACGGCTGCACTGAGACATCTGCAGGAGGAGGCGAGCTCACTGAAGGAGGAAAACAAGCAGCTACACAGGGAGTTAGCAGGACCAGAGAGGAAACACAACAGAATGCGCCTCCTCAAGACCTGGACGTGAAACAAGCAGAGCCCAGAATACAGCAAGCCCTGGCACCACCAACGGCTTCACAAGGCCCTACAACCCCCTCATACATAACACCCCCTCCCTAAAACAGTCATGCCCACCCCCTCCCCAGACAGGCTGCACCCACCCCTCCCCAGAAAGACCACACCCATTCCTATCCCCATATCTAAACAAGCTACACGCACCCCCTCACCCACCTCCAGGAAAAACAGACCAGTTCCTTCCCTACATCACACTACACCCTCCAATCATACTTCACTCCCTAATCACACTACACCCCCTAATCAGACTACGCCCCCTCATCACACTACACCCTCCAATCACACTACATCCCCTAATCACACTACACCCTCCAATCGCACGACACTCCCTCATCACACTGCACCCTCCAATCACACTCCACCCCCCAAATCACAATACACCCCCTAATCACACTACACCCTCCAATCATGTTGCACTACCCAAACACACTGCCCACCCCAGACACACAGTGGCCCCATCCACAGACACTGCCTTCCTGACCGACTCCAACCGAAGCATGTGGATATGAGACGCATGTTCCCGGAAAGGAGGGTGTGTAAGCTGTGGTGCCCCACGACTAAGTCTGCCCTGCAGCAGACTTAGTCGTGGGGCACGACTAAGTCTGCTGAATATTTAATAAAATAACCCTCTAAGTTGTAAAAGAGGGTGAGTAAAAAAATAGATAAATAAATACATAATAATAATTATTATAATTAAGAGTATACAATGTACATGTTCAACCATAAGCGAATCCTTTGTAAATCAATTCGATATATGGTTTCATATTTGTAGTTTATTTCATTTTTCCATGCATTTATATTTACATTTTGACTCTAAAAATCTGTAGCTGGAACATCCAGGGTCTGTGGTCCTCATCACTTGGTCTGAAGAGCACAGATCCTGAATTTGTAAATAGTTTAGAAAATGTTGATATTGTGCTACTCAGTGAAACCTGGTGTCGTGCTGATGTGTCCACAGAATGCCCACCCAACTTTAGAGAGATAATTCTCCTTCTCTTAAACATACACATATAAATCATGGCAGAGATTCTGGAGGAATTATTGTGTGGTACAAGGAAGAAATAAATTCATTGACCCAGTAAAAACAGGTGAGACTTACCTTTGGTTAAAAACAAATAAAAAAATCTTTCCATCTAAAAAAAGATATGATGCACCTATGTGCAATCTAACCCCCCATTGGATTCTCCCTATTTCAAAGCATCCATTTTTAATGATCTGCACACAGACATCTGCCACTTCCAGGCCCAGGGAAGTGAAGTGTGCTGCTGCTCTGTGGAGACCTAAACGCCAGGACAGGTACTCTCCCTGACTTCCTCACCACTGAAGGACACAAACACATCTTTGGCCAATCTCCTATGTACCACACTCCAATCATAAAAACCACAAACAGCAACGACAATGTGATTAATAAAAATGGTAGACAGGTAGTGTCTATCTGTCAAACCTTGGGTCTGTATATCATTAATTGTAGGATCAGAGGGGACTCCTTTGGAAGGTTCGGAAACATTAAAACAATACAAAAATACTCAGAAACATGAAAAGAGAACCACATTAACAAAACTCTTATAGACATTGAAAAATCTATTGATCAAAAGTAATTCTGGGAAATGTGGAATAATTTCAGTTCGGCACAAAAACCTGCATTAACTTTAAAAAATGGCTCAGTTTGGTAACACTTTTTTTTGAAAACTTGCAAACTCATTATGAAAACATGGACATTGAAGAAAATAAATTAATAAAAGAACAAATAGAAAACAAAGAAAAACTCTAATAACTTAAACAATCGATCAAAGACAACCAAAACCCAACTGACACACCAATCACAATGCAGGAATTAACTGAGCATCTCAGAACACTAACACCAAGAAAGTCTTGTGGTTTTGACAACATAAAAAATGAGATGCTGAAATATAGTAACCAGTTCATACAAGAGGCCCTACTGAAATTATTCAGTCTATCACTAAGTACTGGCTGCTTCCCTGACACCTGGAACCAAGGGCTTATATCCCCAATTGTGTGGAGATAAATTAGACCCCAATAATTACTGAGGCATCTGTGTAAGCAGTAACCTGGGGAAGTTATTTTGTAGCATCCTTAATTCAAAACTTAAAAAAGCAAAATAATGATATTCTAGAAAAAGGCCAGGTCTCAGAAAAGCAGATACAGTTTCACCTTCTGCAACACAGTATTGGAACATACCACAAATTACACATACCTTGGTCCGAAAATCAATACATTGGGGAGCTACAACTTAGCAGTGAATGCACTGAAATACAAGGCCAAAAGGGTATTCTATGCCATAAAAAAGACCATTTTACAATATTAAATTACCCATAAAAATCTGGTTGAAAATAATTGACAGCATTATTGTGCTGTATTGTGCTGTGAGGAATGGGGTCCACTTAGCCATCCAGACTACTCACAATGGGACAAAAACCCAGTGGAAATCCTGCATGCTGAATTTTACAAAAATATACTCCAGGTCCACCAAAAAACACCAGACAATGCATGCAGGGCAGAATTAAGCTGTTACCCCTTGATTATTAACATTCAGAAAAGACCATTAAAATTCTGGATTCATCTAAAAAGAAGCAAACCAAATTCCCTCCAATATAAGGCCTTCCTGTCCCAAGATCTAAGCCCCAGTAGAAGTCCTCTCAGCCAGCTGGCCATTAAACTAACAAACCAATTAACAACTAACAATACTAACTCTGACATGTTTCAGACCAGCACTGCTTCAATTAAAATCAACCAATTAATAAAGCAAATAAAAGATTCTTACTTGGAACATTGGAAGAAAAGGACAAAACCACAAAACAAATTAAATTGCTACACTATGTTAAGCAGAAATTACAAACTGGCAGAATATCTCTCCACTGTTAGAGATATGAAGCAGAGACAGATCCAAACCAAATACAGACTAAGTGATCACAGCCTGGCCATGTGTAAATGTATAAATGTTAGTTAATAGTCATTCATTGTATGCATTCGTGTTTGTTCCTTTTTTCCCTGTTATATTATTTGTGTTAATTGTTCTGTTATTGTGTTAACTGTACCATTTGCTTTGGCAACACAGCCCAGGTCATGCCAATATAGTACCTTGAAATGATGTGTAGCCAAATGTTTGAAATATGAGCCTGGAGAATGTTGTTCAAATGAATTATTGATTGCTCAGAAATGGGAAAATTCACAGATACTCATTGGGGAATGATAGAATAGCTATCTAATCAGGGTCTACTCTCCCTCTCCCCATGTAAAGCTCTGCAAATTGTTAGAGCTTCAGTGCTGATGCGATCACCAAGAAAAGAGCACGCCACATCCAACAAACTATCTCCTACCTACATGCTGCAGGCTCTGCAGGTGTTCTAACGAGTAACTCCAGGATAGTTTAAATAAACCTGTTTGCTTGCTCACACGCAGGCACACACACACACAGGTGCTCCAGAAGGGGAAGGAGCCTGAGGGAGAGAGACAGGTGATGGCCCCCTGTGGTTGGGCATGTTTATCAAAGGATTCTACATTTGGGGACATCTTAGGGCTTACCAACAACAAAGAGGGTCGTACCACGCCCAATTTCGCTTTCAACTGGTAACCCCAAATGTACATCCATTTTGGCTGTCATAAGTGTTTCGTTTTAGTTTCTGAGTAAAGTTCTGCTCCTTGCCGTGCTTGAAAAGCCTGTTGCCTCTTTAGTCACTGATTCAGGGGTATTTACAAGGGAGTGGAGTCCATTTGTCCCTCTCAGGCCGTGTCTGGCTGCATGGCAAGGGACCATAAAAGAAGGGAGCCGGGTAAATAACCATAAAATGCATGCTGCTGTCTCGACATTAGTCTATGGATAGAACACACACATAATCCCACTTTCACACTGAACTTCAACACAAGATAATTCTGGTCAGGAACCACACAGCTGGCAACCCTAAGACTCATGGGGTTTTATCCTGCTTTACTTTGCTGTGATAGAGGAGTAAAACGAGAGGGATGGGACCAATTTGGACAAAGGAAGGAAGGCTGGGAGAGAGAAGTTTGATTGAGAGAAGGAGCTGTTTAAGGTTTCTCTGTGTGGAGCCATAATCACTAACTATTTACTAAAAGTCACAAAGTACACAGCACTACTCACCCCAGTGTCTGTAGTTTACAGTTTGGACTCTTCAGTCCAGCACAGAGCAGCTTCACTCCTGAATCTCCCAGGTTATTGTAGCTGAGGTCCAGCTCTCTCAGGGGTGAGTTTGATGACTGGAGAGCTGAGGCCACAATTTCACAGGACTCCTCTGTAAGAACACAGCTGCTGAGTCTGAAAAGAAAGTGGTGATGTGTTAATATTTAACACTTAATATTTTAAATGTAGAATTGATAGTGCTCACTGATAAAGAGTGATATTGAGGATTGTAAGATCTACAATGCTCGTAGGAAGACGTCTGTGCTACACTCTCCAACTGCAGCACTTTACACCTGAGAATAAGATGTCCTGCTCAAGTCTGACAGTTCAGACAGTACAGCTGTGGTTCTGACCCAAATATTCCCTTTTCCTCAATTCAGTTCTGTCAGAAGTTGAGGCTAATGGCCCAGCTACCTTTTCCAGTCTTTTTCAGGCTAACTCTGGGCTTTAAGCCTCACTCATGGCCCTACTCATGCCCCTGAGCCAAGTGTGGACAGCAGGGCTAAGGATGGAGTTATCAGATCCTTTTATTCTGTATTTCAGTATTAAAGCAAATTCCAGCCTTTAGAGTGAACGGTGAGTTAGCTTGACAATTTGTGAGAAGTTTGTATTTCCTTCCAATGAGAATAAAAAAGCAGAAATAATCACACAGCTAAAGGTTCACAGGAGTAGTCACAGGAAGGAAAGGGGGTTTTTAGTTTATATCTGATCAGCAGTCAAAACAGTGCACATCACTGAGCCATCAGCAGGAAACTAAAATCATTTTTTGATGTTGTTTAACTAAACACAATTAAGGTGCTCAGACAAGAAACAACATTTTTCTCTCTGATACGTAACTGCCATTTCTGAAAAAATTAAAGACAAAATAAAAAAGCAATAAAAAAGCAATCAATATTCTAGGCAACTACAGTCTGCTGTCCCTGTTTTAAGGCTTAAGTCAGTTTCAGTGCTTGTTTATAATCAGGTCTACATTTCAGAACATTCACAGTTGCTTCTGTTCAACTTACTGGCCTGAAATTCTGAACTGAATGATTATGGTTAAAATTATAATCACAATTATTTTGCAGATTATTGTGATTCCAATTTTTAATCACAATTATCAGTCTGATTCAGGAAACAAAATGATTTTATTGCACTTTATGCATCTTAAAACATGCTCATATGTTTTCTTTGGTTCTTGTAAATCAGTGCATTATTCATTTCTCAAAGTTGCAACAGCTAGAAAAGCTCATTTTCAATTAACTGTGGTCCTATTTTTAGTATTTAGTTGTACAAACAATAATGATAAACTGGTGTGAAAAATCAAAGTATTTCTAAATTCTGTGTTCACGTTGCTGCCTTCAACGGGCCCTGGCACCTCCTGCTCCTGTACTGGCATCACAGTCCAGCATTTACCAGGTTCTGGGTCAATGTGCTCAGCATCCAAAGGTATCACAGTCTCCTTATCCTCAAACTCTCATAATATGCTGGATGGAAAGTGCTCAGTAATTCCTTGGAATTGAGTGATTTTTCCCAGTACCAGGAAAGCCTTTGATACTTCAGTATAGTCTGTATAAATACCCACATTTTTTAGTTTGACTAAACTCTCATTGTTAATGTCATATATCCAGCATAAATTCATTCTGTGGCACTGTATCACTGAATTACCTGATTCTCAAATATACAACCCCATGCCGTGTGCCAGAAAATTCTGTTTAACCCTATAACATTTGAAATATAATTTTACACAAGGTCTGAATCATTAAACATTCGTGATTAACATTACAGGCAAATAAAACATGTTGCTGTGCATCATTTTACCATCTTTTGTTGTGTTTACTTGTCTTTGGTGTAATTGAAAATAATGAACCTCTAGAGCAATACTTCTCCGGAAACCAACACAGTAGTAGCATTAACCAGTTGCATAAAACCAGAAATGAAATAAAACACAAAGTTGGATCCATTGGGGCCCTTATTCAGAACAGTTTTGCTGTGTCTGCTGCAGTTATTTAAGTCCACTAGAGAGCACTGTCATCCCTCCACAGAGAACAGGCAGCGACACATTTACGCCAAAACTATTGCGTTGATATAATAATGAAGCGTTGCGTTGCAGAGGTACCGCTAGCTTATGGCTGTGCGCGGTTTGTGTCGCTCAACTTCACAAGCCACTAATGGCATCCAAATTAAAGTTTCATCTGTCAAAATCACCAGTCTGAAGTAAAACAGAACAGAATATTCAACATATACCTTGTGGGTAGCTGAGCTAGTACCTCGCCAATAGAATAAGTTTCCTTGGTAGCTGGTACATGGTATAATTGAAAATAATGAACCTCTAGAACAATAATACTCAGTTTTACAAGAAAATCAACACAGCAGTCGCATTAACCGGTTGCATCAAACCAGAAATGAAATAACACACAAAGCTGGATCCATTGGGGCCCTTATTCAGAACAGTTTTGCTGTATCTAAATTCTTTGGCTCCTCTCTAAGCTCTGCTGCAGTTACTAAATGAGTCCAGTGGAGAGCGCTGTCATCCCTCCATACAGAACAGGCTGCGACACATTCACACCAAAACTATAGTGAGGATATAATAATGAAGCGCTAATAGAGGTACCTCTAGCTTATGGCTGTGCACGATTTGTGTTGCTCAAATTCACAAGCCACTAATGGCATCCAAATTAAAGTTCCATCTGTCAAAGTCACCAATTTGGTGTAAAACAGAGCAGAGTATTCAACATAGACCTGTGGGTAGCCGAGCTAGTACCTCACTAATAGAATAAGTTCGCTTGGTAACTGGTACATAGCCTCCCTCTCAATCTCTGGCAGAAAAGCTTCTCTGTTGAGTCTCTTATTGTGGCAGGAGAAGCAAGCTCCACGGCTTGTTTGAGCCTAATTGCCAATCAACTTGGCTGTTGGCGATGTCAGGTTTTAGTAAAAAACCGTGCTTTGAGTTCACATAGTTTTTGTACAGGTCTCGCTTTATAATCTTGTAGTCGGCATAATTTAGCCTACAGACACATAGCCAACATTGACTTCAGTTGTGACTTCATTGTCTCTTCACTCGTTGTGTCAAATTCCATAACATGAATTTATGTAACTAGGATAAATGTAACTGCGAGTAAATATTTTGCCGTGTCCCACATGGAGTGAAGAGGGGTTACAACAGAGCTAGAATTGTGAATCTATAGGGACTCAAACTGGCGCCATCATGTCTGACTCTGGTACCTTTACAAAGTAAACTCAATCATAGACGGTCATATGAGACAGCAGTAAAGTAGGTTTGATAATCATATTTAAATTCGGCATGCAGTCAATTCAATGTTTCATACTGTAGCCAAGTATTTAGCCTACCAGTTGTGCTCTAAAAAATCCATTTGACGAGAGACTTCCACCAAGTAGTCAAGTCCGCGCACTCCACTATTACTGGAGTGATCGCCTACAATGTCCGAGTGGAGCCTGCTGGACTGAGAGCTCCAACTAACTTTTCCTCTTCAAAAGAAAGTAGCCCGGCATTCCAACTGGAAATGATGATGGAAAAAAAAGCTGACAATTAATGTGGATTCCAAGATATTTGTGGTAAAACAAAAAATTTGTGGTATTCCTAGCTTGATAGTGTCACGGCCTCCCTGGGCAGATACTGCATGCCTGACCTTAGTCTGGCTTTCTTTAAATTCATAAATGCTAGATATAAGGTTGCTGAGTTTAGTGGTGTGCGGCTGATACACTCCGCTTGAGTAAATACAATAAGAAAGAAAAGAGGACTGACGTTGCCTCCACCGCTTGTACCCAACGGCAGAGCTTCTCATCCCGTGGCCAGCTTGCTCTTGTCGCCGGGGACGGACAGCCCGGTCTTGGAATTGCGAAGGCAACAGATTGCTGCCTCCAGCAATCGGTTTGTTCAGCGTTTTCTAAAACGTTGTCACACAATTTAGTTGGTTAAGGATGAACAAGGAAAAGAAAACTGTGGGGAAAAAACAATATTTGAGTGGAGTTTTGGGAGATCCGCTTCCAGGATTTAACAGATGCCGCCGAACTGCGTGCACAAACCTCACTGGAAAGAGCGTCGATCCAGCTCACTCACTTACCACTCTCCGGGTCACAGAGTCAAACCACTCCCTCGTTAATTAAACAATGTCAATCCTCGTAAAACATTGTATGCAGACAAGCCAAAGTGCTTTTAAGGGACTTAAAAAATCGAACATAATTAAAGATTATTATGTAAAATTTATTATTTTAACAAAAAATATATAGCATCATAACAGGCTCATTCGGGACTAAAAAGATCTCCTGGCATTCTTAAAGGGACAACATTAGATCTCAGTCAGAAATGGCCTGTCTGTAACAATTGGCTGAATCATCTGAAAACGTACTTGGACGAATTATAGGAAAATCTCACCAACCGTCAAGGGATGGTCGATTAATTATTGAAATAATTCAATTCTCAACTGGGCTTCTTTTTAAAACATAAATGTAAGTTATTGTATCTAACCCCAACCCCACAGGTCATTATGACTTAGCAGTTGTTATTACGGATGAACAGTCATGGAATTATTATTTTCTTGGCAATATTTATGGTTATGGCCAAATTAAGAGAAATAATTATTTCCTAGATACTATCCATGATGAATTCTGAGAAATCAATCCTAATCTGAACATTTTATAAGGTGGGGATTTAAAACCAGCCCTAAATTAACATGGATTTATGACCTAAAAGGCCACAACAAAACCAATCACACCTCCTTAACCAATATGATGTCTATGTTTGACCCAACCAGCATTTTAAGGGTCACGAACCCTGATCAAATGGTTACTTGGAGTAATAAAACTGGCCCATCTAAATCTAGGATCAACTGATGGTTTATATCACATTCATTATGCCGTAACATTGCAAAAGTAGAGGTTGTTCCAACTCCACTGTTGTACCAGAACACTATTGTAACAGCTTTCAGTACTAATGACATTCATCCAAAAAGAAAATGCTCTTACTGGAAATATAATACCTCTTTGTTTGGACTTGAGCCGACTAGATATCAAATTATAGCATGTACTAATTCTGTCTGTATAAAGCAAAGCAAGAAACATGATCTTAATAGGTACCTTCTAAAATCTGAGATACAAAACCCTAGCAATGAAATCAGGCTTTGAAAAAAGGGAGGAAAATGAATTGATCCTAAATATTATTGCATTTTGAAATACATACAATGTATATAAACCAAAAGAAAACTGAACTAAATTAGCTCATTTGAAAAGCAAAGTGAGTCAACAGTACATCTATAAAGCCAGAGGAGTTTCATAAGGGCAAGCTATAAATGGCTGGATGAAGGTGAACATATTGTAATTACTTTTTAAAAGTGGAACAACATAATGTCTGTACTACATTTAAATGGTATCTTGATTAGAAAAAAAAACCACATGGAAATGTCAAAGCTTGGCAAGTAATTTTACTAAACAGTAGCTGGTCATTCAGGCAGGGGAGCCAGGGGAAGCTTGGCTCCTCTTAATAACACATGAGCTCCACTGAAAACATGATTTGTCTAATTTTTGGGGGTCTCTAAAATATTTACAATATGCTATTTTGGCCATGCATTTCTATTTTTCTGTATCTTCATCATCATGGATCATGTGTAAAATTAGGCTATTATTGATGTATGATTTATGCATGAGGGTGATTCATCACAAATTCACTTTAATAAAGATACCTACATGCATGCTATTCTTGCCATCACCATCAAAGCGTGGCAGCACAATATCATAAACTTAATTTACTTTAACTCAAAGATGAGAAAAAAACAAACCACTCAGTTTGCACGCCAAATCGCCCTCATTCATTTCCCTGTTTTGTAGTCAGCATACAGATATGTCAAAAAGAAAACAAGGAAGCTTAATCACAAATTTAGCATTTACCAAAAAATCTAAGCCAATCGTCTCTGAAGAGCAACCAGAGCCAGAGGCATCTTCTACCGCAAATGTTAGCTTGATGACAAGCTATAGATTACAGTACATCACTCTGCAGATGTATAATAGTAGATATGTGTGCCCTGCTTCAGTTGGTCATATCATACTGTGATTTTTGGTTACGATTCCCATCTGGAGGTTTGATGTGGTCATTAACTGAAAACAGAAAACAATATCTGTCTTTCAATGTAAAAATAAAAAAACGTTAAAAAAAGAACCATTGAAAAGGCAGACAGAAATAATGTTTGTTTCAGAGAAACGTAAAACAATTAAAAATGCTAGCTAGCAAACACCACTGGATCACAGTGTATTTTCAATGGACAGAATGATTCTTTTCACTGTAATATTGGACTATTTGGCTTTCGTAATAAAGATGACCACAGGAAAGCTGGTCAGATCACTGCATTTACAGTTTAAGTTTGTGTAAGTAAATATGCACCCTGGCCAGAATTCAGGAGCGACCAGTAATTTGACTCATGAATTTGTACACCCACCAGCTTGAATCATAAGATTCACCACCATCATTTGCTTGCCACTATAATGTCACGAAAGACTTTAATCACTAATACTTACAAAGCATGCCCCTTTGTAAAATATGTATTTGCCTTTTGGTTTTTTATTTTTCAATAGAGACACTATATCAGCTGTTCAGAACCCATTGTTGCGTCTGGCCGGATCAAATTTCCCAGGCGGATCAAATTTGGCATGACAGAGCCAGTGGACAGAACAATAAGGATGGCACAACACCCCACCCATCCTCCACAGACAGAGACCAAAATGCCCAGCATGACCTGTTTGGAGGTGAAGGTTCCAGGCCTCACTTTGAGGTTAGCTTTAAAATGCTAATGCCCTGGAGAGGTTCTGGAACCTCCATAGAGAGGGGAAGGATAAGAGTCCCTCAGTAATTTCACCACTGACCCCCTGTCTGAGATGGAGAACAAACCGGTCACTGTGCAGCACTATAAGGAAGCCGTATAGGACCTCAGTGATGTAACATGGTGTGTTTAGTTCAAATCTGACACCAGGAGGGTCCTAGAAGAGGGCAGAGTTTGTACAGGGGCCAGGAAATGGCTGGGCCAGGTCAAACCCCACCCCTCTGCAGTAGGCAGAGTGAGCCACATCCCCACCACCAGCACACTGGGGAACAACAGGGATGGGGTGTGCTATCACAGCATGCCCAAGCTGTGCAAGAAATGCAGTGAGCTTGCAACCCCCTGTCAACCCCCACCCCCACCACCCCAACCCCTACCTCTATACCTAGAGCACAAATTCCACATTCCGAGAGGATGCTGTGGAGATGAGGAAAACCTAAACTGCAGTGGTTGACACTTAAGATGGAAGTATAAAAATGCTATTGAATGAATTTCAAATTGCAGATTGTTTTCTGCATCCTACATGGCCAATTGTTCAACTATAACATCACATTCAGATTATACTATTTTAACATTGGTTTTTCTTTACTCCATACACCTAGGGGTATATGAGAATGGAACAGATACCTTCTGAAATATTATTCATTCACATTTTCTGAAGGCAGATACAGGCTTTTGGTCATGATATAGGCAAGCTAGATTCATGCACTTTATTCTCACACAATTATAAACTGTTTATGAAAATATCAGTGTCAATCATCTGCACTATGAATGATTTACCAGTACTCACTTTGCCTTCCTGCAGTTCCTCACTACTGGTACCAGTCTCTGCTGACCTGCTGCTGATGTGTTGTACATCTTCAAGTCAAACTCATCCAGGACCTCCTCTGACATCAGTAACACAAAGGCCAGAGCTGAGCATTGGTGTGGTTCCAGCTTTTTATCAGAAAGTCTTCCTGATCTCAGGGAAGTCTGGATTTCCTCCACTAGAGAGTTGTCATTCAGCTCATTCAGACAGTGGAACAGATTGATGGTCCTCTCTGCTGAAGACTCTTCACTGATCTTCTGCTTAATGTACTGGACTGTTTGCCTTATGCTCTCTGATCTGCTGCTTCTCTGCTTCAGTATGTCTCCTAAGAGAGTCTGAGTGGAGTCCAGTGAGAGGCCCAGAAGGAATCGGAGGAAAAGGTCCAGGTGTCCATTCTTACTCCGTAAGGCCTGATCCACTGCACTCCTGTGTAACTCAGACAGCTCCATTCTTCCAGCTTTACCTCTTGATTTTTCTGGTCTGAGTGCATTTCGGTTCTCATTTACACATGAATGAAACACAAACAAGGCAGCCAGAAACTCCTGAATGCTCAGATGCACAAAGCTGTAGTACTTGTAGGAGACTTTCTCCTGATGCAACCCAGACTCCTCTTTAAAGATTTCTGTGCACACCCCAGAGTACACTGAAGCTTCACTGACATCAATGCCACACTCTCTCAGGTCCTTTTCATAGAATATTAGATTGCCCTTTTCCAGCTGTAGAAAAGCTAGCTTCCCCAGTTTCAGGATCATTTCTGCATCTGATGCTGAGATGTTCTTTGGGTTTCTCTCACTGGTGCCATGATACTTCTGATTCTTCACATTGGTCTGAATGAGCAGGAAGTGGGTGTACATTTCAGTCAGAGTTCTGGGCAGTTCTCCACTGTCTGCTTTACCCAAAAATGTCTCCAGAACTGTAGCAGAAATCCAGCAGAAGACTGGAATGTGACACATGATGTAGAGACTCCTGGATGACTTTATGTGTGAGATAATTCTGCTGGCCAAGTTCTGATCTCTGATTCTCTTCCTGAAGTACTCCTCCTTCTGTGGGTCATTGAACCCTCGTATCTCTGTCACCTGGTGGACACACTCAGAAGGGATCTGATTGGCTGCTGCTGGTCGGGAGGTGATCCAGAGGAGAGCAGAGGGAAGCAGATTCCCCTTAATGAGGTTGGTCAGCAGCACGTCCACTGATGCTGACTCTGTCACATCACAGCAGATTTTATTGTTCTGGAAATCTAGAGGAAGTCGACACTCATCCAGACCATCAAAGATGAACACAACTTTGACTTCATCATGTTCAACACTTTCAATCTCTTTCAGCTGTGGAAAGTAGTGCTGGAGGAGTTGCATCAGACTGAATTCTCTCTCCTTCTTTAAGTTCAGGTCTCGGAAAGGAAGAGTGAAGATTAAATTAATGTCTAGATTGGTTTTTCCTTCTGCCCAGTCCAGAATGAACTTCTGCACAGAGACAGTTTTCCCAATGCCAGCGATGCCCTTTGTAAGCACAGTTCTGATGTGTTTCTCTTGTCCAGGTAAAGGTTTAAAGATGTCATTGCAGAGGATTGCAGTCTCCTGTGTGGTTTGTCTCTTGGATGCTGTCTCAATCTGTCTGACCTCATGTTCATCATTGACCCCCCCACCTCCCCCCTCTGTGATGTAGAGCTCTGTATAGATCTCATTGAGGAGGGTTGGGTGGCCCTGCTGTACCAAACCTTCAAATATGCATTCAAACTTCTTCTTCATATCCTTTTTCAGTGTCTCTTCGGCTCTCATTATGTGTATAGCTGAGAAAGAGAAAATATGAAACAATTTAAATTAATTAGGAAAATATTAATTTCTTTTCTTGATTTGTTTAAATTAGATGATAAACTTTGTCATTGAGTCAACTTGAAAAGGAAGAGTCAAAATCACATAAAAGATCACTTTGGTCCCTACTTCAACCGCACAAACGGGCAGAGCAATGTGGAAACACAGTTGTTTAGCATAAATATTGACATTTTTGAGTGGTACAAAAGTAGCAGGTACACCATAGTTTTCTTCCCATGACAGTAAATATGAACTGGATCAGTGGCTTTTTCATCATGCATCCTTGAAAAGGTGGTTTCTTTGCAAACCCAAATGCACCTGCCCTGCACCCCCAGATTTGGCACTGATTCTCTGTGTTTGCTGTGAGGCTCTGTCCTTGGAATTCATGGTCGTCAGCAGCACTGGTATGTGTAATGGAGAGCACAGTGATTCCACTTGCCATGACAGCAATTGTGTCTCCCTCGTGGCTGTGATGTCTTTGTGTCCTCTGGCAGACTTTCTATGAGTAAACCCCCCTAACTCTCCCCCCGGTCTGCTGATATCACCCCAGTGGTGGGTATACACGATTTGAACACCATTAAAGAATGTGATATATTTTGATTTAAAATGAATTAATCATTATTTTCAAATACAGGAGGTCCTCGGGTTAGGACGGTCTCGAGTTATGTCGTTTCGTGGTTATGACGCACTCCCATAAATTACTTCAAAACCTAGTTTCGACCTAAGCAGTATGGTTCGTAAATACAACCACAGAAATGAAGGTAAGGAATTGTTCTCTTTTTTTATTACTATTTCATTTAATTACTGTATTTTATATGTCCTTCGTGTGTTGTGTCTACAGTGTGAGTGACTTAAGGTGTTAATTTAGGTATAATTTAGGTATAAATTCTGACTTACGTGTAAAATCGGCTTACAACATTTTGTAGGAATGGAACTTGCTCATAAGTTGAGGACCCCCTGTATTTATATGTATAAAGTATATTTTGTAATTATCATTATAAATGTTGTACTGTTTAAATGTATTGTATAATTTATATCATTACATTGTTGCAGTAACTGAACAGAACCTCTCAGCTAAAGCTAGCCATTTACCTAAGGTTAGCTTGCTAGCCAGGTAGATACCACCAGCATCCATTAATTATTTTATTTTTGGTTTTCGTGTTGTTGTTGTTCAGTGTTTCATTTTCTATGTATTTTTCCTTTTTTTCCCCACTTTTTTCTATGTTTTCTTATTCTACAGACAAAAGTGAATGTATAATAAATGGGTCTGAACAACAAGAACTGTAAAACCCAGTAATGTAACACAATAAAGAAAAAAATGGTGACATAACCATTTGTATTATCTTCAGACATGTTCTACTAGTTCTGTAGAATACACACTGATCATAAGAACCAAACATGATCCTCTCAGTTCTTTGAACTGAGAGTATTCTTAAATTGTGTGTTATACAATATTAATAAATAATAATATTCCAAGAATTAGAAATGCTGTTATTGACAGTGGGTGGTGTTGTGCATTATGATTTTTATGTTTTGAATGCTCAAAATACATTTCAGATGTTGGAGCAGGTTGAGTCGGTGACTCACGGAGTAAAAGCATGTGGGAAAGCTTGAAGAAGTCCTGCTGGCTGGGGATGAATTCTGAGTCCTCTGGAGATGGTCGCTGCTGTGGGGCTGATCAGGTCAGTTCAGGTGGAAACCAGGGGGTGGAGAAGTCATAAAAAAGAAGGCCAGTGAGATTGGCCAATGCAAAGTCACACCTTCAAATTGCTACATTCCTCTGTGGTTAAACACCAACCGTTAAGATCTCAAACCGTATTATAAAAAAGAACAGGTCATTTCATCTTTTTTTAACAACAACGTTTACCTACATTTAACATCCTTAAATTAGGGCTCTGTATGTTACACATATCTGTTAGTTTTTCACACATTTTCAGTCAAACAGCAGGTTATCTGAAAAGAAGATGGAACATGTTTTGTATATCTTCCATTTTTCATTCTAAATATTGCTATAATTAATCTGTGATTCGAGTATGACTCACTTTGAAGGCATATCAGAACAACCTGGCTAATTTTAACACGTGGGCAGAGTAAATAGAGCACAGTAAATCAGCATTCTACAGTAAAAACACTAGCAATGAGAGAGAACTCTTACTCTGATGCTCATCTCTCTGCAGAGAATTGGTTGAGAATTCTCTTTGACCCTTTTCCATCAGGTAAAGGATCAGGACTGTGGTCTTTATAGACCTCTCACTGCCATAGATCTCCAGCATCTTCTCAACTATGTGCAGGGCCTCAAGGTCCTCCTGTTGTCTCTCTGTTGTGCATTCTGGGTAATACTGACTCAGAAGGCTCTGAAACTGTTTCAACTCCTCCTTCTTCAACTTCATGAGAGTGCGCTGGAGAGACTGAAATAAACACATGAAGAGGTGTGCTGTACCAAAGTGACTAAAATAAACTCACAAAGAGATGTGCTGTATCAGAGAGACTGAAATAAACACATGAAGAGGTGTACCGTATCAGAGAGACTGAAATAAACACATGAAGAGGTGTGCCGTATCAAAGTGACTAAAATAAACTCACAAAGAGGTGTGCTGTATCAGAGTGACTGTAATAAACACATGAAGAGGTGTGCTGTATCAGAATGACTGAAATAACCCTCTTGTCACTCAATAAGCTTCTCTATAGCCTCACCAGCTGCTGGTCTTCTAGTTTTTGCAAACAAATCAACTGCCACAACTCTGACTAATCAGATGTAAGGAAAAATATTTATGGAGTCTCATACATAGCAAAAAATGAAACCTTAACAAGCCAAAAATCTTGAAAATAGACAGATAGATCTTATTTTTCTTGTTTTGAGTTAAATTGACTCAACAGACATTATGTTAAAAAGCATAATCAGTAAGGTTTGAAAAAATATTTCTTGTTGAAAGGCAAAATTGCTTCAGTCCATTGACAGACAATTGCACTTTATTCAAGCTGCATTATCTGACAATGGATTGAGAATGAGGTTGTGTGGGGTCAATGAACGGCATGTGCTGAGGTGCTGTTGCCCTCATCAAAGCTGGAGTCCCCGATACAATGGTTACACACCACATGGTCCATCGCAAGGCTATTCTGGCATCACATATGGATGATCTGCAGCAGGTTGTGCATGATACTGTTACAGTAGTTCACTATGTGAGAACATTCACCCTCTTAGACACAGACTCTTTAGGTTGCTTTGCAGAGAGATGGAGACTGAGGACACAGACTCTTTAGGCTGCTTTGCAGACAGATGGCGACTGAGGACACAGACTCTTTAGGCTGCTCTGCAGAGAGATGGAGACTGAGGGCACAGACTCTTTAGGCTGTTTTGCAGAGAGATGGAGACTGAGGACACTGACTCTTTAGGCTGCTTTGTAGAGAGTTGGAGACTGAGGACACAGACTCTTTAGGCTGCTTTGCAGAGAGATGGAGACTGAGGACACTGACTCTTTAGGCTGCTCTTCAGAGAGATGGAGACTGAGGACACAGACTCATTAGGCTGCTTTGCAGAGAGATGGAGACTGAGGACACAGACTCTTTAGGCTGCTCTTCAGAGAGATGGAGACTGAGGGCACAGACTCTTTAGGCTGCTTTGCAGAGAGATGGAGACTGAGGACACAGACTCTTTAGGCTGCTCTGCAGAGAGATGGAGACTGAGGGCACAGACTCTTTAGGCTGCTTTGCAGAGAGATGGAGACTGAGGACACAGACTCTTTAGGCTGCTTTGCAGAGAGATGGAGACTGAGGGCACAGACTCTTTAGGCTGCTCTGCAGAGAGATGGAGACTGAGGGCACAGACCCTTTAGTCTGTTTTGCAGACAGATAGAGACTGAGGACACAGACTCTTTAGGCTGCTTTGCAGAGAGATGGAGACTGAGGGCACAGACTCTTTAGTCTGTTTTGCAGAGAGATAGAGACTGAGGACACAGACTCTTTAGGCTGCCTTGCAAGAGATGGAGACTGAGGACTGTTCCATTCTGAGACTGACTTTCCCCTGGGCCAGTTTTACCTCACATGTTTGCACTACAGACAGAGCCTACTGACATTCTGTTAGATGAAAAGTCAAATCTTACTAGCTGTTTGGTATTAAATTATCTGAATAAGAGCATGCCAGGGTATAATGTATTATGTCATGAAAGACAGCTTGTGATTTTATTAATAGATTAACTTGAGACAAAGTTCATTTTTGGTGGTGCAATTTATTCATGAATGATGTTATCAAAGTTTATTAAAATATTTGAGCAATAGTGAGAAAAGAGGTGTTTGCATCTCCTGACACCAAATTCTATTTCCTAGGTCCCTGATATGAAAAGTTTGAAAACCACTGGGTTGGAGAATGCTATCTTTTTGATTATCTACTTATTCTCTATTGTGATGTTTTCTGTTATGATAATTCATTTTCTATTATGTGTTTATAAATTATTTACTGAAGTACCTCCAGAGACCGAATCAGCTTTGACTCGCCTGTATCTGAAATAATAAGTGACCACTGAGGTGTTTTTTTTTTTAATTTTGTGGATTTTACCCTTTTTCCCACCTAGAACACAGCCAAAGTATTTGGTGTCATCTGACGTAGTAAGTGAACACTGGGGATTTTTTTTTTATTTTTACAGTCAGCGTATGTTCAGGTCATGTACCTTCAGGCACCCAGCTGACCAGGAGTGATTGCTAGTAATGAACTAATGAACTTTAACATCCCATTCAACCCCTTCTAATCCTGACAAAGCTGGGCCAGTTGTTACCTCACCAATGTGAGCCTCCGGCCATGACTACAAATAATGATTCAAACACCCACCCTAAGCGAACGCTGAATGCTTCAGCGAAACCTTTAGCCTGTGAGCCACTCGGAGGCCCAGTGGACACTGGCTTTTAGCTGAGCACTTTATTTGAATTTGTGCACAGTTACACCACATCAGAGTGATGACACAGTTAATTTAAATGTAGTTAATATAGTTAATTTAAAGAGATATCACACCTGATTTGTGAGGGTTAAACGTATACACTGCTCTCTCTTCTCTGGATTCTTCTCTTCCAGACAGCTGGACTCTGCTGACTGCTGGACCCTGCAAAGAGGTAGGTGAAGAATAAGAAATCACACAGAAAAAAACAGTAAGTGAAGAATTTGTATATAATTGTTCATGCCACAATGGCGATTAAAACAAAGACATGAAATAATTCTCAGTTCCTTATAATGAGACTTGATTACATGTGCTTTTAATTTAAAAGGCAGATGAAATCAACAGCACTGTAAATAACACCCTAACACCAGATGCTGGGATCCCTAATGTTTAAGGTTATCAATATGATAATACCATAGTGTTTGATAATCCCTCTGATTCATCACTGTGAGGGGAAAATTATGTGTATAATGCTAATATTGCTTATGTTAGTGCAATTACAGTGTGATCTTCTTGTCCTGTGAGCTTGTTCTTTGAGTTAAGATGAAGGGAACTAAAGCCATCAGTATGTTACACCAAACAGAGATGTGTTTGTCCCTTGTTAGAAAAAATACTTTATTATTTATCATTCCCAGTAAGCTTGTGTAAAATCTTGCTTCTTTGAACGTTCTACATATAATGCTGTCAGAATTGTTTCCTCTACACAAAGCTCCTGAATAATGCTTCTCTGAGGAAACCCAACTAGCTTAAAGTGAGGTGAATTATTTCTCAGGCAATAATATAATCCTGAAATGTATATATTGAGGTAAAGAAAGAAATGATCAGACGAACAGAAGTGTGGCCCATTATAACAGAAGTGTGAAAGAGGAGGAAGAAAGGGTCTCCCAAGCCTTATAGGAACTAAGGAGTGTATAGTGGAGGTGGTGACACTGACACACCAGTTTTAGTCCTAAAATGGCACCCTGTTTTTCTGTGTAATATAACACAGAACCCCTCAGGCCAGAGACATGTTGACGACCCTCTCTGGTGTGTGCAGGAGAGCCACCTGCCCCTGAGCAAGCCGATGCAGGGCTCCACATGCAGCAGGGCCTCTCTGAGGATTGAATATAACTGTAGTAAATATCTATACCGCACATTGGTGAACTGAATGATTTAACTGTAATGTTGTTACACTGCATCTGTGAAGGAACGACCTGCTCCTACTCAAGTCGCGATATGAGGTGAAAGTGCAGCGTACTGAGAGTAAAGCTAATAGCTGTAATTCCTTGACACCATGGTCCTGTGTTGTAGATAGTTTCATCATTTCCAAATACGACCAAACAATATTAATGCATTGACTACTCAGTGGTATTTGTAATTCATAAAAGTGTTACTCTATGAGTAAGTAGTAGGACTAGTTGTGAGAAACTATAACTACAATGAATATCTTTGGCAGAGGATGAACGGCAAGAGGTTAACATCGTTCCTAGTTCTTACTGCAGGTCTAACTCAAAGCACATGGAGACAGAGCTTAAAGTTAACTTCATCCTCTTACTGCAGCTCTAACTCACAGGACATGGAGACAGAGCTTACAGTTAACCTCATCCTCTTACTGCAGCTGTAACTCACAGCACATCGAGACAGAGCTTCCAGTTAACCTCATCCTCTTACTGCAGCTCTAACTCACAGCACATGGAGACAGAGCTTCCAGTTAACCTCATCCTCTTACTGCAGCTCTAACTCACAGCACATGGAGACAGAGCTTCCAGTTTACCTCCTCTTACTACAGCTCTAACTCACAGCACATGGGGCAGAGCTTCCAGTTATCCTCATCCTATTACTGCAGCTCTAACTCACAGCACATGGAGACAGAGCTTCCAGTTAACCTCATCCTCCAACTGCAGGTCTAACTCAAAGCACATGGAGACAGAGCTTAAAGTTAACTTCATCCTCTTACTGCAGCTCTAACTCACAGGACATGGAGACAGAGCTTCCAGTTAACCTCATCCTCTTACTGCAGCTCTAACTCACAGCACATGGAGACAGAGCTTCCAGTTAACCTCATCCATCAACCTGTTTAACTACCTTGTATCAGCTGTGGATTCTCTTTCCAGTGTCAGTGGTTTGTCCATTGACCAGTCACTCTTCACTGATATACAGCTTGGTACAGGAGACCCTGCTCTCTCCACCTGGACCCTGTGAAAAAAAAACACAAAGACGGAGCTTCCAGTGAACCTCATCCTCTTACTGCAATTTTAACTCAAAGCACATGGAGTCAGAACTTTCAGTTAACCTCACCCTCTTACTGCAGCTCTAATTCACAGGTCTTACTCACAGCACATGGTGACAGAGTTTCCAGTTAACCTCATCGTCTGACTGCAGCTCTAACGCACAGCACATGGAGACAGAGCTTCCAGTTAACCTCATCCTCTTACTGCACCTCTAACTCACAGCACATGGAGACAGAGCTTCCAGTTAACCTCATCCTCTTACTGCTACTTTAACTCACAGCACATGGAGACAGAGCTTCCAGTTAACCTCATCCTCTTACTGCAGCTCTAACTCACCGCACATGGAGACAGAGCTTCCAGTTAACCTCATCCTCTTACTGCAACTTCAACTCACAGCACAAGGAGTCAGAACTTTCAGTTAATCTCACCCTCTTACTGTATCTCTAAATCACAGCTCTAACTCACAGCACATGGTGACAGAGCTTCCAGTTAATCTCATCCTCTTACTGCAGCTCTAACTCACGGCACATGGAGTCAGAGCTTCCAGTTAACCTAAGCAACAACACAAGGAAATGCCGATCATAACCTTCATGACAAGAAATGTACATTCAAAATAAAACTGAAAACATTATGGTAATGTTAGTTGATGCAAATATAGTCACAACTTGTTCAAACTGAAATAATTTGCTCAGGATTTGTAAAGGTATCATGAAGGAGTATTGTAAATTTCAACGGGTTTAACTACCTTGTATCAGCTGTGGATTCTCTTTCCAGTGTCAGTGGTTTGTCCATTGACCAGTCACTCTTCACTGATATACAGCTTGGTACAGGAGACCCTGCTCTCTCCACCTGGACCCTGTGAAAAAAAACACAAAGACAGAGCTTCCAGTGAACCTCATCCTCTTACTGCAACTTTAACTCACAACACATGGAGTCAGAACTTTCAGTTAACCTCACCCTCTTACTGCAGCTCTAATTCACAGGTCTTTCTCACAGCACATGGTGACAGAGCTTCCAGTTAACCTCATCCTGTTACTGCAGCTCTAACTGACAGCACATGGTGACAGAGCTTCCAGTGAACCTCATCCTCTTACTGCAACTTTAACTCACAGCACAAGGAGTCAGAACTTTCAGTTAATCTCACCCTCTTACTGTATCTCTAACTCACAGCTCTAACTCACAGCACATGGTGACAGAGCTTCCAGTTAATCTCATCCTCTTACTGCAGCTCTAACTCACGGCACATGGAGTCAGTGCTTCCAGTTAACCTCATCCTCTTACTGCAGCTCTAACTCACAGCACATGGAGACAGAGCTTCCAGTTAACCTCATCCTCTTACTGCTACTTTAACTCACAGCACATGGAGACAGAGCTTCCAGTTAATCTCATCCTTTTACTGCAGCTCTAACTCACAGCACATGGAGACAGAGCTTCCAGTTAACCTCATCCTCTTACTGCAGCTCTAACTCACAGCACATGGTGACCGAGCTTCCAGTTAACCTCATCCTCTTACTGCAACTTTAACTCACAGCACAAGGAGTCAGAACTTTCAGTTAATCCCACCCTCTTACTGTATCTCTAACTCACAGCTCTAACTCACAGCACATGGAGTCAGAGCTTCCAGTTAACCTAAGCAACAACACAAGGAAATGCCGATCATAATCTTCATGACAAGAAATGTACATTCAAAATAAAACTGAAAACATTATGGTAATGTTAGTTGATACCAAATATAGTCACAACTTGTTCAAACTGAAATAATTTGCTCAGGATTTGTAAAGGTATCATGAAGGAGTATTGTAAATATCAACCTGTTTAACTACCTTGTATCAGCTGTGGATTCTCTTTCCAGTGTCAGTGGTTTGTCCATTGACCAGTCACTCTTCACTGATATACAGCTTGGTACAGGAGACCCTGCTCTCTCCACCTGGACCTGTGAAAAAAACACAAAGACGGAGCTTCAGTGAACCTCATCCTCTTACTGCAACTTTAACTCACAACACAAGGAGTCAGAACTTTCAGTTAACCTCACCCTCTTACTGCAGCTCTAATTCACAGGTCTTTCTCACAGCACATGGTTACAGAGCTTCCAGTTAACCTCATCCTGTTACTGCAGCTGTAACTGACAGCACATGGTGACAGAGCTTCCAGTGAACCTCATCCTCTTACTGCAACTTTAACTCACAGCACAAGGAGTCAGAACTTTCAGTTAACCTCACCCTCTTACTGTATCTGTAACTCACCGCACATGGAGACAGAGCTTCCAGTGAACCTCATCCTCTTACTGCAACTTAACTCACAGCACCTTTAACTCACAGCACACATGGTGACAGAGTCAGTTAAACTTTCAGTTAATCTCACCCTCTAACCTCACTGTATCTGTAACTCATGGAGACAGACAGCTCTAACTCACAGCACATGGTGACAGAGCTTCCAGTTAATCTCATCCTCTTACTGCAGCTCTAACTCACAGCACATGGAGTCAGTGCTTCCAGTGAGTAACCTCATCCTCTTACTGCAGCTCTAACTCACAGCACATGGAGACAGAGCTTACCAGTTAACCTAACAACACAAGGAAATCCATCCTCTGAAAACATTATGGTAATGTTAGTTGATACTCACAACTCACTGAAATAATTTGCACATGGAGACAGAGCTTCCAGTTAACCTCATCCTCTTACTGCAGCTCTAACTCACCAGTGAACCTCATCTCATGGTGACATGGAGTCTTCAGTTAACCTCATCCTCTTTCACAGCACACTGCAAGTTAACCTTTCGTCTGAACTCACAGCACATGGAGACAGAGTCAGAACTCTTACTACCTCTCAGTTAATCCCATCCCCTCTTAACTGCACATGGAGACAGATCTCTAACTCACAGCTCTAACTCACAGCACATGGTGACAGAGCTTCCAGTTAATCTCATCATCTTCCAGTTAATCTCATCCTCTTACTGCAGCTCTAACTCACGGCACATGGAGTCAGAGCTTCCAGTTAAGCTCATCCTCTTACTGCAGCTCTAACTCACAGCACATGGAGACAGAGCTTCCAGTTAACCTCATCCTCTTACTGCTACTTTAACTCACAGCACATGGAGACTGTAGCAGAAGAGCTGCCTCTAAATCAGTACTATTGCTTGTCTCAGAACCAGCCAATCAGAGAGCACGCTGCCCTCCCTCGGACTTGCGCACAGTGGCTTCGTTAGTTGGTGAAGAAAGTTCTGGAGAGAGCCAGCGTTTAGTGACTGTGTGTATGGTTAAATGATTGTGGCTACAAATAGAGTTCTGATGTGTATTTTCTTCTTTGTAGCGCGTTCAGTAACAAGTGAGTATCTGTATGTATCTTTGTGTTGTGTATTGGGTGATGGAAACTTTATCTAAGCGTAAAGCACGCAGTTGTGTAATAAGTGCGTTTTTTGTGCAGTGAATGTTAATGCTAGTTTATAATGTTAAACCTAGCCAACCTGAAATGCTAGGTTACGTTCCCTTTGGGTGTCCAACAGTGCCTTAGTTCTTATTATGTATAACTACGCGAATTGTATACCAAAATATGCTGTTCTTAATGTCATACTATTCTAATAATGTGGTAATGTTATGCTACGTTCAGCTAAGCTAGGTTGCTACTGTATCATGCAGCAGACGCGTTTGTTTGTAGTTCAGTGCATGTAGTAGCTCATGTTCAGGTGTATCTGACGCATGGCTAATTATTGTCTTGTTAATTCTTTTGCAGAAACACACGCACACGCACACGCACGCATACAGACACACTCATACCCATTCTGTTTATAATCATCTATCGGCTTGGATTTCTTCAATAAAATCTCCTAAAGAACATCTTGGTGTGCATTCTGACCAATGCCCCTCAGCGGTCACAGCTTTAGTCTGAACTCAAGTCTTAGTTAATGTTCCCCAGAACATTTGGAGGCCCCAGCGAGATCTTGTGATCACTGAGGATTTGCCCAAGATGTTCCAAGATCAGAGAACAACGCGTCACCCAGCCGCTTCCGTCTCCGACGAATGACACGGCAACCAGCCTGGATGGATGACTATGCAATCCTCCCAGCACAGTCACGAGCTGCCTACGCCCCAGGATGCAGGATACCCCTCCGAGCAACAGCGTCCCCTACCACAGTGTGAATGGAGCTACAGAGAGATATGCCAGGATGACACCTCTCACTCCCCTCCACTAGATGAGGAGTCAAGGGCTATGCAAGAGTGGACGCCAAGTACTTGCACCTACCTGATATGGCTGGCCCACAGTACCAGAGCACACCTTTGTCACCCCAGCGTAACCCAACTGCAGGAGCTGTGCGGAAGTCCTCGATGCGCTACACCAACTGCTGGAGGAGAATCAGAAGATGCAGCGACAGATGATGGACCTGCACAGGCAGATTACTCGATGGAGGAGCTGCACAGCCAGTCCCACCATCGTATGTGCAGTCTCCCCTCCATTCTCCACAAGCAAGAGCATCAGCCCAATGGTCACGTCCCATACAGCAGGATGACGGTGTAGACCAGTTTCCTTTGCCGCCGCCACCTCCACTGACCAGTGGATACATGCAGCTTACAGATACTAGTGTCTGGCCACCACCACCACCTCCTGTAGCAGACAATGATGCTGACATGCATCAGCCACTCCCTCTGCCACCGGACCTGGTTACAGAGCTCACTAACCTGCTGAAGGGCTTGAAGGCAGCTAGACAAGAGCCGCCTTCCCCACACCCACGTCCCCGGTGCCCAGAGCCCCATGATCCTGTGCCGAGAATACCGACACCACAGTACTGTCCACCGTGCACACCATCTGAGAGTGAATCAAAGTTCAACAGCCCCTTGCCTCCTCAGCGGGAAACTGTGTACCGTGGTCCAAGCCGACAATTCCGGCATTCTCCAGAGGGGACCCAAGAGAGTTCGCCAGACTCAAGGTTGCCCTGGAGAATCTGCTTCCAGTCGACTCTACAGAGCGCTTCAAGTACCAGATCCTGGTCGACCATCTCCAAGTAGGAGGCCCTGCTCATCGCAGACTCATACACAAACTCTCCGCAGCCCTATACAGATACAATGGCCAGTCTAACAGAGCACTACGGACAGCCACACCAGCTAGCACTTAGGCGTAAGTGCAGACCTGATGGATGCCCCAAGCGTTGCCCGTGGTGACATCACTGGATTCAAGCGATTTGCCCTCAAAGTGAGAGCGCTGGTGGGCATGTTGGACCAGCTAGGGGACAGTGGGCAGACAGAGCTCAGCTGCGGTTCTCACGTAACAAGGCTCCTTTCCAGTTACCTCAAGACATGCGGGCAGAGTTCAAAGGTTCCTGTATCCCTGCGCATCACCATCCCAAGCCTCCTACACTTCTCTGACTGGCTGAATTATGAGCTGAAGATTCAGGAGACGTTGTATGAGTCACTACGTCGAGAGGACAAGAGCAACTCCGGGCCCAAGGCAGAACGATTTAATGAGAAGGCAAAGGGGTGAGGAGCACTAGCATTCTGCATGCAACGGATCAGCCTGAAACCACTCAAGCAACATAAATCCACCCCCAATGCCAAGCAGTCAGAGAAGACCGCGTATTGCCCCTATTGCAACAACAATCAGCACTTTCTCAACCAGTGTGCAAATTTTGCCCAGCTCACTTTGGACCAGAAAACTGCATGGATAAAGACCACCAGGGCATGTTGGCGATGCGGTCGCCAGCATCAAGCAGCTCAGTGTCGTCTAAAGGTATTATGTGAAGAGTGTAAAGGAGGCATCTGCGAGCACTGCACGAGGTGAATGCCAAGCCTGCTGCTGAGAACACCACTTGCCTTGTCAGCACAACCAACCACGTCCTGTATCTGGATAGACGGGCAGGTTGTAGTCAGGTTCTGCTCAAAGTAAGCAAAGTGCTGCTACGAAATGGTGTACACTCCTGAAACATATGCTATCCTTGATGACGGGTCGGAGCGGACCATACTCCTGCCTGCAGAGTCTCAAGCTCACTGGTGAGACCGAAAACATGGCCCTCCAGACCGTCGGCAGGATGTCAGAGTGATACGTGGCACAGCAGTGTCGTTCTCCCATATCACCAGCGGATCAGCCACAGAAGTCGTTCCGGATAAACAGAGCCTTTACAGCTGACCAGCTGGGACTGGGAGCACACCTACCCTGTGAATGCACTTCAAAGGAAGCACAAGCACTTAAGAGGTATCCCACTCAAGGCACTGAACCGAGTGCGCCCTCTGCTGTTAATTGGGTCTGATTACCCCCACCTCATCACGCCAGTGGAGCAGGTGCGTCAGGTCCCCGGGAGCCCCAGCTGCCGTAAAGACAAGGCTCGGCTGGGCGCTACAGGGGCCAACGAAGCAGATCAAGCAACAGTCTGCAGCACAGCAGTGCCTCCACATCTCCTTCTCACCTACTGCTGAGCTGCATCAGAGCGTTGAGAGACTGTGGCAATTAGATGTTCTCCTTATAGGAGTGAAAAGCTCGTCACACGCTCCAGGCAGGAGCAGGATGCCGTCCACCTGTTGGGCGAAGACTACCCGTGTCAGCATTGATGGCATCAAACGCCATGCCACCCTCCTTAGGGTAAAGAACATGCCACAGCTTAAGGCACCGAAAGAGGCGGTGTTAGCCAATCTCCGCAGCACAGAGAGAGGCGTCTGATGAGGGACCCAGAGAGAGCTGCGGCATACTGCGCAGATTGCCAAGCTGGAGAAGGCTGGCTATGCAGTGAAAGCTACAGAAGAGGCGCTGAGAGACGCGGCTGAATCCTGGTTCATCCCACACCACATGGTGAGCCACAACGGAAAGAACAGAGTGGTCTTTAACTGCTCCTTTGTGTACAAGGGAGACAACCTGAACGAGCTGCTGTTGCCTGGCCCCACTCTGAGTTCAAGTCTGTTGGGCGTTCTCTTGCGCTTCAGAGAACACACAGTCGCTGTAAGCAGTGATATCAAGGGCATGTTTCATCAGGTGAGGCTGCTCTCCGAAGACAGGCCCTTGCTGCGCTTCCTTTGGCGCAACCTGAAGACAGAAGAGTCACCCAGTGTTTATGTATGGCAAGTTTTGCCATTTGGCACAACCTGTAGCCCTTGTTGTGCCAGCTATGCCTTACGGAAGCACGTGTTTGACCACAGCCGATCAGACGAGGATGTCCGCTTGACCATAGAGCGTTCATTCTACATGGACAACTGTCTGCACAGCCTCCGCTCTACAGAAGAAGCCCGATATCTGGTAGACAAGCTCACAGCACTGCTGGCAACTGGTGGATTTGAGCTACGCCAGTGGGCCAGTAACATCCCGGCTGTCATCAGCCACCTGCCAATAGAATCCCAGATCGGAGAGCAGTGAGCTGTGGCTTAACGAGTCCAGCATTGATCCACAGGAGCTGACCTTAGGCTGCGTTGGCACTGAAGCTCAGACACCCTGGGATACAAGTACGGATGCTGGACCGCCCACGCCTACCATGCGGAATATATACAGCGTACTAGCCCGTCTGTATGACCCACTCAGGCTTCATTGTCCCTTTACAACATGGGCTAAAGTCCTGGTGCAGCATTTGTGGGACAAACAACGAGAGGGACGACCCATCACTCCCAGACGACGTGCTGCAGCCCTGGCTGAGTTGGGAAGAGGAATTGCAGCACCTCTCAAATATTTCTCTGCCTCGCTACGTTAGCCCTGAGATGGACACCTCCAAGTGTCAGAGAGACCTACACATCTTTGGGGATGCTTCAGAGAAAGCCTATGGCTCGGTGGCCTACCTACGAACAGAGAGCCTGATGGTTGTGTGGAAGTGTCTTTTTGTCTGCGAGGTCCAGAGTGGCCCCAAAGAAGCAGCTGTCAATGCCGAGGCTCGAGTTATGTGCTGCACTAACAGCAGCTCAGATGGCCTCACTATTGCAGAGAGAATTGACTGTGCCTATCCGTGATGTTGTCCTTTGGACTGACTAAACCACAGTCCTCACCTGGCTTCAGTCAGACTCCTGTCGATATAAGGTCTTCGTCGGAACACGCGTGGCCGAGATCCAGGAGCTGACCGATGCGCGTTCGTGGAGATATGTGGATACAGCTAACAACCCAGCTGACGACATCACACGGGGAAAGACACTGGCAGAGCTGGCTAGCAACAGCAGATGGAGTCAAGGTCCACCCTTTCAGCGGCAGACCTCAGACTTCTGGCCTGCACAGCCCGCGGCGGGAGAGACCGGGGATGCTGCGGAACTGAGAAAATCCACAGTTTGCTGTTTTGCCATGACAACCTCAACCCCAGCGCTACCTGACGCTGCCCAGTTCTCCTCCCTTGAGGAGCTCACCGAGGCTGTAGCCCGGGCCTGTCACGGGGCGGCTGCAGACCAGGCCAGTCTGTCTGCAGACGACTACCGGGAAGCAGAGAGAGAAGTGCTCAGGACAGCCCAGCAGGACAGCTTTCCTGAGGAGTTTGACCTCCTGAGTGCTGGCAAACCCGTGTCTGCCACCAGTAAGCTTCGCTGCCTTGCCCCTGAGTATGATGAGACAATGAGGCTCATTAGGTGTCGGGGAGGCTGCGCCACACTGACCAACTGGACTTGGATGCCATCCACCCAGTGGTCCTGGACCCTCGACATAAAGTTACTCAGCTAATCATTCAGGCCACAGACAAGAGTCTGCACCACCCTGGAGCAGAGCGGCTGTTTGCGGAGCTGCGCCGCAAATACTGGATTCTGCAGGGCCGTGAAGCAGTCAAGCGCCATCAGCACTCCTGCCCTGACTGCCAGAAATGGAGAGCTCACCCAGCTGTGCCCAGAATGGCAGACCTCCCTCCAGTTAGACTCCGGCTGATGAAGCCTCCTTTTTCTCTACTGGCATGGACTGCTCGGACCTTTCACAGTGAAAGTAGGCCGGCGACACGAGAAGAGATGGGGCCTCTTGTTCAAGTGCCTAACAACTCGGGCTGTGCACTTAGATGTTCTGTCTAGTCTCGACACCGACTCTTTCCTGATGTCCCTACGCAGATTCATCGCCAGGAGGCAAGCCTGGAGCTCCTGTCAGATCAAGGGACTAACTTCCGTGGGGGTGAGCGTGAGCTGCAGGAGGCCTTCAAATGATGCACCCCACCCTCCAGGATCATCTAGCTAAGTACCAGATTAATTTCCAGTTTAACCCCCAGCTGCACCCCACTTTGGGGGTGTCTGGGAAAGAGAAGTGAGATCTGTTAAGGCTCGTTGTACGCTACCATCCAGACTCAGCCTGTACCAGAAGAAGTCCTGCGGACAGTGTTGATCGAGGTCGAGGAGTCCTAAACTCCAAGCCTCTCGGCTACGTGTCTACAGACGTGGCTGATATAGATCCAGTGACACCCAACCTGCTCCTGGGGGTGGCTGGACCCTTCACTGCCACAGGCAGTGTACTCGAGTCAGAGCTGCTGAGTCGCCGCCGTTGGAGACATGCCCAGGTATTAGCTGACCAGTTCTGGACCCACTTCATTCAGCGCTACCTCCCGGCTCTACAGACCCGCTCTAAGTGGCACAAGGACACCTCACAGCTGCAACTGGGAGCCATCGTCATGGTGGTGGACCCACAGCTTCCAAGGCCCTGTGGCCCCTTGGCCGCGTCACCAGCCTCATCCCTGGGGCAGACGGAAGAGTTCGGACTGCTGTTGTCCAGGTCAAGGACAGAACCTATACCCCGGCCTGTCGCCCGCCTCATTACCCTTCCTGCTATTCCAGACACAGACAAGGACAGGGGCACAGATTCAGTCATCCCTTCTGTGGGTGACAAATTTGGTGGGACAAATTTGGGGGCGGCTGTAGCGAAGGGCTGCCTCTAAATCAGTACTATTGCTTGTCTCAGAACCAGCCAATCAGAGCACGCTGCCCTCCACTCGGACTTGCGCACAGTGGCGTTAGTTGGTGAAGAAAGTTCTGGAGAGCCAGCGTTTAGTGACTGTGTGTATGGTTAAATGATTGTGGCTACAAATAGAGTTCTGATGTGTATTTTCTTCTTTGTGCGCGTTCAGTAACAAGTGAGTATCTGTATGTATCTATTTGTGTTGTGTATTGGGTGATCGGAAACTTTATCTAAGCGTAAAGCACGCAGTTAGCGAGTGCGTTTTTACCGCGAGTGAATGTTAATGCTAGTTTATAATGTTAAACCTAGCCAACCTGAAATGCTAGGTTACGTTCCCCTTTGGGTGTCCAACAGTGCCTTAGTTCTTATTATGTATAACTACGCGAATTGTATACCAAAATATGCTGTTCTTAATGTCATACTATTCTAATAATGTGGTAATGTTATGCTACGTTCAGCTAAGCTAGGTTGCTACTGTATCATGCAGCAGACGCGTTTGTTTGTAGTTCAGTGCATGTAGTAGCTCATGTTCAGGTGTATCTGACGCATGGCTAATTATTGTCTTGTTAATTCTCTTTTGCAGAACCGCACACGCACACGCACACGCACGCATACAGACACACTCATACCCATTCTGTTTATAATCATCTATCGGCTTGGATTTCTTCAATAAAATCTCTAAAGAACATCTTGGTGTGCATTCTGACCAATGCCCTCAGCGGTCACAGCTTTAGTCTGAACTCAAGTCTTAGTTAATGTTCCCCAGAACATTTGGAGGCCTAGCGAGATCTTGTGATCACTGAGGATTTGCCCAAGATGTTCCAAGATCAGAGAACAACGCGTCACCCAGCCGCTCCCGTCTCCGACGAATGACACGGCAACCAGCCTGGATGGATGACTATGCAATCCCCCTCCCAGCACAGTCACGAGCTGCCTACGCCCCCAGGATGCAGGATACCCCCTCCGAGCAACAGCGTCCCTACCACAGTGAATGGAGCTACAGAGATATGCCAGGATGACACCTCTCACTCCCCCTCCACTAGATGAGGAGTCAAGGGCTATGCAAGGTGGACGCCAAGTACTTGCACCTACCTGATATGGCTGGCCCACAGTACCAGAGCACACCTTTGTCACCCCAGCGTAAGCAACTGCAGGAGCTGTGCCGGAAGTCCTCGATGCGCTACACCAACTGCTGGAGGAGAATCAGAAGATGCAGCGACAGATGATGGACCTGCACAGACGACTCGATGGAGGAGCTGCACAGCCAGTCCCACCATCGTATGTGCAGTCTCCCCTCCATTCTCCACAAGCAAGAGCATCAGCCCAATGGTCACGTCCCATACAGCAGGATGGCCGGTGTAGACCAGTTTCCTTTGCCGCCGCCACCTCCACTGACCAGTGGATACATGCAGCTTACAGATACTAGTGTCTGGCCACCACCACCACCTCCTGTAGCAGACAATGATGCTGACATGCATCAGCCACTCCCTCTGCCACCGGACCTGGTTACAGAGCTCACTAACCTGCTGAAGGGCTTGAAGGCAGCTAGACAAGAGCCGCCTTCCCCACACCCCCGTCCCGGTGCCCAGAGCCCCATGATCCTGCCGAGAATACCGACACCACAGTACTGTCCGTGCACACCATCTGAGAGTGAATCAAAGTTCAACAGCCCCTTGCCTCCCCCTCAGCGGGAAACTGTGTACCGTGGTCCGAAGCCGACAATTCCGGCATTCTCCAGAGGGACCCAAGAGAGTTCGCCAGACTCAAGGTTGCCCTGGAGAATCTGCTTCAATCGACTCTACAGAGCGCTTCAAGCGCCAGATCCTGGTCGACCATCTCAAGTATGAGGAGGCCCTGCTCATCGCAGACTCATACACAAACTCTCCGCAGCCCTATACAGATACAATGGCCAGTCTAACAGAGCACTACGGACAGCCACACCAGCTAGCACTTAGGCGGTGCAGACCTGATGGATGCCCCAAGCGTTGCCCGTGGTGACATCACTGGATTCAAGCGATTTGCCCTCAAAGTGAGAGCGCTGGTGGGCATGTTGGACCAGCTAGGGGACAGTGGGCAGACAGAGCTCAGCTGCGGTTCTCACGTAACAAGGCTCCTTTCCAAGTTACCTCAAGACATGCGGGCAGAGTTCAAAAAGGTTCCTGTATCCCTGCGCATCACCATCCCAAGCCTCCTACACTTCTCTGACTGGCTGAATTATGAGCTGAAGATTCAGGAGGCGTTGTATGAGTCACTCGTCGAGAGGACAAGAGCAACTCCGGGCCCAAGGCAGAACAGCGGCGTGAAGGCAAAGGGGTGAGGAGCACTAGCATTCTGCATGCAACGGATCAGCCTGAAACCACTCAAGCAGCGACAAATCCACCCCCCAATGCCAAGCAGTCAGAGAAGACAGCGTATTGCCCCTATTGCAACAACAATCAGCACTTTCTCAACCAGTGTGCAAATTTTGCCCAGCTCACTTTGGACCAGAAAACTGCATGGATAAAGACCACCAGGGCATGTTGGCGATGCGGTCGCCAGCATCAAGCAGCTCAGTGTCGTCTAAAGGTATTATGTGAAGAGTGTAAAGGGAGGCATCTGCGAGCACTGCACGAGGTGAATGCCAAGCCTGCTGCTGAGAACACCACTTGCCTTGTCAGCACAACCAACGACGTCCTGTATCTGGATAGACGGGCAGGTTGTAGTCAGGTTCTGCTCAAAGTAAGCAAAGTGCTGCTACGAAATGGTGTACACTCCCTGGAAACATATGCTATCCTTGATGACGGGTCGGAGCGGACCATACTCCTGCCTGCAGCAGCGCAGAGTCTCAAGCTCACTGGTGAGACCGAAAACATGGCCCTCCAGACCGTCCGGCAGGATGTCAGAGTGATGCGTGGCACAGCAGTGTATCGTTCTCCATATCACCAGCGGATCAGCCACAGAAGTCGTTCCGGATAAACAGAGCCTTTACAGCTGACCAGCTGGGACTGGCGGAACACACCTACCCTGTGAATGCACTTCAAAGGAAGCACAAGCACTTAAGAGGTATCCCACTCAAGGCACTGAACCGAGTGCCCTCTGCTGTTAATTGGGTCTGATTACCCCCACCTCATCACGCCAGTGGAGCAGGTGCGTCAGGTCCCGGGGCCCCAGCTGCCGTAAAGACAAGGCTCGGCTGGGCGCTACAGGGGCCAACGAAGCAGATCAAGCAACAGTCTGCAGCACAGCAGTGCCTCCACATCTCCTTCTCACCTACTGCTGAGCTGCATCAGAGCGTTGAGAGACTGTGGCAATTAGATGTTCTCCCTTATAGGAGTGAAAAGCTCGTCACACGCTCCAGGCAGGAGCAGGATGCCGTCCACCTGTTGGAAGCGAAGACTACCCGTGTCAGCATTGATGGCATCAAACGCTATGCCACCCCCCTCCTTAGGGTAAAGAACATGCCACAGCTTAAGGCACCGAAAGAGGCGGTGTTAGCCAATCTCCCGCAGCACAGAGAGGCGTCTGATGAGGGACCCAGAGAGAGAGCTGCGGCATACTGCGCAGAGATTGCCAAGCTGGAGAAGGCTGGCTATGCAGTGAAAGCTACAGAAGAGGCGCTGAGAGACGCGGCTGAATCCTGGTTCATCCCACACCACATGGTGAGCCACAACGGAAAGAACAGAGTGGTCTTTAACTGCTCCTTTGTGTACAAGGGAGACAACCTGAACGAGCTGCTGTTGCCTGGCCCCACTCTGAGTTCAAGTCTGTTGGGCGTTCTCTTGCGCTTCAGAGAACACAGTCGCTGTAAGCAGTGATATCAAGGGCATGTTTCATCAGGTGAGGCTGCTCTCCGAAGACAGGCCCTTGCTGCGCTTCCTTTGGCGCAACCTGAAGACAGAAGAGTCACCCAGTGTTTATGTATGGCAAGTTTTGCCATTTGGCACAACCTGTAGCCCTTGTTGTGCCAGCTATGCCTTACGGAAGCACGTGTTTGACCACAGCCGATCAGACGAGGATGTCCGCTTGACCATAGAGCGTTCATTCTACATGGACAACTGTCTGCACAGCCTCCGCTCTACAGAAGAAGCCCGATATCTGGTAGACAAGCTCACAGCACTGCTGGCAACTGGTGGATTTGAGCTACGCCAGTGGGCCAGTAACATCCCGGCTGTCATCAGCCACCTGCCAATAGAATCCAGATCGGAGAGCAGTGAGCTGTGGCTTAACGAGTCCAGCATTGATCCACAGGAGCTGACCTTAGGGCTGCGTTGGCACTGTAGCTCAGACACCCTGGGATACAAGTACCGGATGCTGGACCGGCCCACGCCTACCATGCGGAATATATACAGCGTACTAGCCCGTCTGTATGACCCACTAGGCTTCATTGTCCCCTTTACAACATGGGCTAAAGTCCTGGTGCAGCATTTGTGGGACAAACAACGAGAGTGGGACGACCCATCACTCCCAGACGACGTGCTGCAGCCCTGGCTGAGTTGGGAAGAGGAATTGCAGCACCTCTCAAATATTTCTCTGCCTCGCTGCTACGTTAGCCCTGAGATGGACACCTCCAAGTGTCAGAGAGACCTACACATCTTTGGGGATGCTTCAGAGAAAGCCTATGGCTCGGTGGCCTACCTACGAACAGAGAGCCCTGATGGTTGTGTGGAAGTGTCTTTTTTGTCTGCGAGGTCCAGAGTGGCCCCAAAGAAGCAGCTGTCAATGCCGAGGCTCGAGTTATGTGCTGCACTAACAGCAGCTCAGATGGCCTCACTATTGCAGAGAGAATTGACTGTGCCTATCCGTGATGTTGTCCTTTGGACTGACTAAACCACAGTCCTCACCTGGCTTCAGTCAGACTCCTGTCGATATAAGGTCTTCGTCGGAACACGCGTGGCCGAGATCCAGGAGCTGACCGATGCTCGTTCGTGGAGATATGTGGATACAGCTAACAACCCAGCTGACGACATCACACGGGAAAGACACTGCTAGAGCTGGCTAGCAACAGCAGATGGAGTCAAGGTCCACCCTTTCAGCGGCAGACCTCAGACTTCTGGCCTGCACAGCCCTGTGGCGGAGAGACCGGGGATGCTGCGGAACTGAGAAAATCCACAGTTTGCTGTTTTGCCATGACAACCTCAACCCCAGCGCTACCTGACGCTGCCCAGTTCTCCTCCCTTGAGGAGCTCACCGAGGCTGTAGCCCGGGCCTGTCACGGGCGGCTGCAGACCAGGCCAGTCTGTCTGCAGACGACTACCGGGAAGCAGAGAGAGAAGTGCTCAGGACAGCCCAGCAGGACAGCTTTCCTGAGGAGTTTGACCTCCTGAGTGCTGGCAAACCCGTGTCTGCCACCAGTAAGCTTCGCTGCCTTGCCCTGAGTATGATGAGACAATGAGGCTCATTCGTGTCGGGGGGAGGCTGCGCCACACTGACCAACTGGACTTGGATGCCATCCACCCAGTGGTCCTGGACCCTCGACATAAAGTTACTCAGCTAATCATTCAGGCCACAGACAAGAGTCTGCACCACCCTGGAGCAGAGCGGCTGTTTGCGGAGCTGCGCCGCAAATACTGGATTCTGCAGGGCCGTGAAGCAGTCAAGCGCCATCAGCACTCCTGCCCTGACTGCCAGAAATGGAGAGCTCACCCAGCTGTGCCCAGAATGGCAGACCTCCCTCCAGTTAGACTCCGGCTGATGAAGCCTCCTTTTTTTCTCTACTGGCATGGACTGCTTCGGACCTTTCACAGTGAAAGTAGGCCGGCGACACGAGAAGAGATGGGGCCTCTTGTTCAAGTGCCTAACAACTCGGGCTGTGCACTTAGATGTTCTGTCTAGTCTCGACACCGACTCTTTCCTGATGTCCCTACGCAGATTCATCGCCAGGAGAGGCAAGCCTGCGGAGCTCCTGTCAGATCAAGGGACTAACTTCCGTGGGGGTGAGCGTGAGCTGCAGGAGGCCTTCAAAATGATGCACCCCACCCTCCAGGATCATCTAGCTAAGTACCAGATTAATTTCCAGTTTAACCCCCCAGCTGCACCCCACTTTGGGGGTGTCTGGGAAAGAGAAGTGAGATCTGTTAAGGCTGCGTTGTACGCTACCATCCAGACTCAGCCTGTACCAGAAGAAGTCCTGCGGACAGTGTTGATCGAGGTCGAGGGAGTCCTAAACTCCAAGCCTCTCGGCTACGTGTCTACACAGCGTGGCTGATATAGATCCAGTGACACCCAACCTGCTCCTCATGGGGTGGCTGGACCCTTCACTGCCACAGGCAGTGTACTCGGAGTCAGAGCTGCTGAGTCGCCGCCGTTGGAGACATGCCCAGGTATTAGCTGACCAGTTCTGGACCCACTTCATTCAGCGCTACCTCCCGGCTCTACAGACCCGCTCTAAGTGGCACAAGGACACCTCACAGCTGCAACTGGGAGCCATCGTCATGGTGGTGGACCCACAGCTTCCAAGGGCCCTGTGGCCCCTTGGCCGCGTCACCAGCCTCATCCCTGGGGCAGACGGAAGAGTTCGGACTGCTGTTGTACAGGTCAAGGACAGAACCTATACCCGGCCTGTCGCCCGCCTCATTACCCTTCCTGCTATTCCAGACACAGACAAGGACAGGGGTACAGATTCAGTCATCCCTTCTGTGGGTGACAAATTTGGTGGGACAAATTTGGGGGCGGCTGTAGCGAAGGGCTGCCTCTAAATCAGTACTATTGCTTGTCTCAGAACCAGCCAATCAGAGAGCACGCTGCCCTCCACTCGGACTTGCGCACAGTGGCTTCGTTAGTTGGTGAAGAACGTTCTGGAGAGAGCCAGCGTTTAGTGACTGTGTGTATGGTTAAATGATTGTGGCTACAAATAGAGTTCTGATGTGTATTTTCTTCTTTGTGCGCGTTCAGTAACAAGTGAGTATCTGTATGTATCTATTTGTGTTGTGTATTGGGTGATCGGAAACTTTATCTAAGCGTAAAGCATGCAGTTAGCGAGTGCGTTTTTACCGCGAGTGAATGTTAATGCTAGTTTATAATGTTAAACCTAGCCAACCTGAAATGCTAGGTTACGTTCCCCTTTGGGTGTCCAACAGTGCCTTAGTTCTTATTATGTATAACTACGCGAATTGTATACCGAAATATGCTGTTCTTAATGTCATACTATTCTAATAATGTGGTAATGTTATGCTACGTTCAGCTAAGCTAGGTTGCTACTGTATCATGCAGCAGACGCGTTTGTTTGTAGTTCAGTGCATGTAGTAGCTCATGTTCAGGTGTATCTGACGCATGGCTAATTATTGTCTTGTTAATTCTCTTTTGCAGAACCGCACACGCACACACGCACACGCACGCATACAGACACACTCATACCCATTCTGTTTATAATCATCTATCGGCTTGGATTTATTCAATAAAATCTCCTAAAGAACATCTTGGTGTGCATTCTGACCAATGCCCCTCAGCGGTCACAGCTTTAGTCTGAACTCAAGTCTTAGTTAATGTTCCCCAGAACAGAGACAGAGCTTCCAGTTAATCTCATCCTCTTACTGCAGCTCAAACTCACAGCACATGGTGACAGAGCTTCCAGTTAACCTCATCCTCTTACTGCAACTTTAACTCACAGCACAAGGAGTCAGAACTTTCAGTTAATCCCACCCTCTTACTGTATCTCTAACTCACAGCTCTAACTCACAGCACATGGTGACAGAGCTTCCAGTTAATCTCATCCTCTTACTGCAGCTCTAACTCACGGCACATGGAGTCAGAGCTTCCAGTTAACCTAAGCAACAACACAAGGAAATGCCGATCATAACCTTCATGACAAGAAATGTACATTCAAAATAAAACTGAAAACATTATGGTAATGTTAGTTGATACCAAATATAGTCACAACTTGTTCAAACTGAAATAATTTGCTCAGGATTTGTAAAGGTATCATGAAGGAGTATTGTAAATATCAACCTGTTTAACTACCTTGTATCAGCTGTGGATTCTCTTTCCAGTGTCAGTGGTTTGTCCATTGACCAGTCACTCTTCACTGATATACAGCTTGGTACAGGAGGCCCTGCTCTCTCCACCTGGACCCTGTGAAAAAAAACACAAAGACGGAGCTTCCAGTGAACCTCATCCTCTTACTGCAATTTTAACTCACAGCACATGGAGTCAGAACTTTCAGTTAACCTCACCCTCTTACTGCACCTCTAATTCACAGGTCTTACAGCACATGGTGACAGAGTTTCCAGTTAAGCTCATCCTCTTACTGCAGCTCTAACTCACAGCACATGGAGACAGAGTTTCCAGTTAACCTCATCGTCTGACTGCAGCTCTAACGCACAGCACATGGAGACAGAGCTTCCAGTTAACCTCATCCTCTTACTGCAGCTCTAACTCACAGCACATGGAGACAGAGCTTCCAGTTAACCTCATCCTCTTACTGCTACTTTAACTCACAGCAAATGGAGACAGAGCTTCCAGTTAATCTCATCCTCTTACTGCAGCTCTAACTCACAGCACATGGAGACAGAGCTTCCAGTTAACCTCATCCTCTTACTGCAGCTCTAACTCACAGCACATGGTGACAGAGCTTCCAGTTAACCTCATCCTCTTACTGCAACTTTAACTCACAGCACAAGGAGTCAGAACTTTCAGTTAACCTCATCCTCTTACTGCAACTTTAACTCACAGCACAAGGAGTCAGAACTTTCAGTTAATCTCACCCTCTTACTGTATCTCTAACTCACAGCACATGGTGACAGAGCTTCCAGTTAATCTCATCCTCTTACTGCAGCTCTAACTCACGGCACATGGAGTCAGAGCTTCCAGTTAACCTAAGCAACAACACAAGGAAATGCCGATCATAACCTTCATGACAAGAAATGTACATTCAAAATAAAACTGAAAACATTATGGTAATGTTAGTTGATACCAAATATAGTCACAACTTGTTCAAACTGAAATAATTTGCTCAGGATTTGAAAAGGTATCATGAAGGAGTATTGTAAATATCAACCTGTTTAACTACCTTGTATGAGCTGTGGATTCTCTTTCCAGTGTCAGTGGTTTGTCCATTGACCAGTCACTCTTCACTGATATACAGCTTGGTACAGGAGACCCTGCTCTCTCCACCTGGACCCTGTGAAAAAAAAACACAAAGACAGAGCTTCCAGTGAACCTCATCCTCTTACTGCAACTTTAACTCACAGCACAAGGAGTCAGAACTTTCAGTTAACCTCACCCTCTTACTGCAGCTCTAATTCACAGGTCTTACTCACAGCACATGGAGACAGAGCTTACAGTTAACCGCATCCTCTTACTGCAGCTCTAACTCACAGCACATGGAGACAGAGCTTCCAGTTAACCTCATCCTCTTACTGCAACTTTAACTCACAGCACAAGGAGTCAGAACTTTCAGTTAATCTCACCCTCTTACTGTATCTCTAACTCACAGCTCTAACTCACAGCACATGGTGACAGAGCTTCCAGTTAATCTCATCCTCTTACTGCAGCTCTAACTCACGGCACATGGAGTCAGAACTTTCAGTTAACCTCACCCTCTTACTGCAGCTCTAATTCACAGGTCTTTCTCACAGCACATGGTGACAGAGCTTCCAGTTAACCTCATCCTGTTACTGCAGCTCTAACTGACAGCACATGGAGACAGAGTTTCCAGTTAAGCTCATCCTCTTACTGCAGCTCTAACACACAGCACATTGAGACAGAGCTTCCAGTTAACCTCATCCTCTTACTGCAGCTGTAACTCACAGCACATCGAGACAGAGCTTCCAGTTAACCTCATCCTCTTACTGCTACTTTAACTCACAGCACATGGAGACAGAGCTTCCAGTTAATCTCATCCTCTTACTGCAGCTCTAACTCACAGCACATGGTGACAGAGCTTCCAGTTAACCTCATCCTCTTTCTGCAGCTCAAACTCACAGCACATGGTGACAGAGCTTCTAGTTAACCTCATCCTCTTACTGCAACTTAACTCACAGCACAAGGAGTCAGAACTTTCAGTTAATCTCACCCTCTTACTGTAGCTCTAACTCACAGAACATGGAGACAGAGCTTCCAGTTAACCCCATCCTCTTACTGCAGCTCTAGCTCACAGCAGAAGGAGACAGAGCTTCCAGTTAACCTCATCCTCTTATTGTAGCTGTAACTCACAGCACATGGAGACAGAGCTTCCAGTTAACCTCATCCTCTTACTGCAGCTCTTACTCACAGCACATGGAGACAGAGCTTCCAGTTAACTTCATCTTTTTGCTGCAGCTCTAACTCACAGCACATGGAGACAGAGCTTCCAGTTAACCTCATCTTCTTGCTGCAGCTCTAACTCACAGTACAGGAAGACTTTTACATTCTCTGTAACGCATGAAAATTTTGCTTGAAGGTTTCTGCTTACTTCAAACAACGTATCCTGTATAATGTTACATACAACTGATTGTTTTGGCCAAGGTGTTCATACCTTTTCAGAACTTGTTGGGTGGGGCAAAGAGCTGTCTGTCACAGAGAGGAATATGTCAGAGGAAAGAAGTCGTTTGGAGCAGAAAGACTGCAATTTTCACCTTTACAGTCTATTTTTTTTTTATTCTGTGGTCTTTTATATTTATGTTTGAAAAAAACAGCACAATAAAACAGACATGATCTTGAACTCAGTTTATCTTCTTTTTAACAGAAGTCTGAGGAAATGCAAGAGGTGGCAAACCATTCAAAGCAAATATACTGATTCGGTCCTTTATGAATTCCCTTTTAACAAATAAACACCATTAAGTTGTGCAACAAAATCATTCATGAATTAGGATAGCTACTGTATGAATGTTAGCATGACTGTTATTTTGCTAAGATTTGACAGCATTGTATTTGTGGTTTAATGGGCTAGTTCAAGCTTTTTTTCCAATTTCTGATATAATTTTAAGACTACTTAATTTCAGACTATCTTCTTGAAAGTACACAGAAGTTTTTACGTTCGTGCCAGATAGAGCTCAAACACATAATTCTCACCAACTCTTACCAACCCGATGGATGTCGTCTTGAAAGAGGGTAAGACTATGAGACAAACCATCCTGGACGTTCAAACCAGAAGTATGCATTACAACCTAATATTCTCTGGGGTTCCAGAAAGCACACCAAATAACCTGGACTTGCTCAAAGGAGAGTTCATGCGATGAGAAACTAAAGGTGGAGAAGGTAAAATAATCAGGATGGTGTTCCAACACCTCAACGCACGGAAAGATAAAGGTCCCCGTGCTTTTGTCAAATTTGGACTGGTTCAAGCTTTTTTTCTAATTTCTGATATAATTTTTAGACTACTTTGTTTTCGAATATCTTCCTGAAAGTACACAGCAGTGTTTATGTTAGTGCCAGAGAGAGCACCACACAGCTTCTGTGATCTCCCTCCATTGATTTGGAGATTTATGGGTGTACACTCTCAAGTCAAAGAGATGCACATACAGGTGAGCACTATCAGCAAGTTTTGTTTAACCATCCTCATCCTCTTATTGCAGCTCTAATTCATGTGTAATGTCATAATTCATGCAAAATATCTGATTCATGTACTCATACCTCTTGCTGTCAGAGCTGAATGTCCCAGCCCATCCACTGGTCTCTGGCTCCTCAGATAGACTCATTTTGTGCCCCCGTCACAGAAGCCTGGAACACTTCTGACCAGATATAACCAATAGAGGGCTGATTCAGATCAAGCAGACCTGTAAACACACAAAATAATAAATTACGGAATAAACACTCAGACAAACACATGGGTATGCTCAAGAATTCACAATGAATTTATACACACATTAAACACACATTAGATTGTTATATTTAAGTTATGAAAGTATTAATTACAGTTGGTTCCCACCCTGTACAAACAAACAGGTTTATAAGTGTCCATTACAGAACTCTGGAGTGGGAGATCTAAAGCCCTGAGACCTACCTGATTATAAGTGTCCATTACAGTACTCTGGGGGTGGGAGATCTAGAGCCCTGAGACCTACCTGATTATAAGTGTCCATTACAGTACTCTGGGGTGGGAGATCTAAAGTCCTGAGAGTTACCTGATTATAAGTGTCTATTACAGTACTCTGGAGTGGGAGATCTAAAGCCCTGAGACCTACCTGATTATAAGTGTCCATTACAGTACTCTGGAGTGGGAGGTCTAAAGCCCTGAGAGCTACCTGATTATAAGTGTCCATTACAGTACTCTGGAGTGAGAGATCTAAAGACCTGAGAGCTACCTGATTATAAGTGTCCATTACAGTACTCTGGAGTGGGAGATCTAAAGCCCTGAGAGCTACCTGATTATAAGTGTCCATTACAGTACTCTGGAGTGGGAGGTCTAAAGCCCTGAGAGCTACCTGATTATAAGTGTCCATTACAGTACTCTGGAGTGAGAGATCTAAAGCCCTGAGAGCTACCTGATTATAAGTGTCCATTACAGAACTCTGGAGTGGGAGATCTAAAGCCCTGAGAGCTACCTGATTATATGTGTCCATTACAGTACTCTGGAGTGGGAGATCTAAAGCCCTGAGAGCTACCTGATTATAAGTGTCCATTACAGAACTCTGGGGTGGGAGACACACCCCTTTGAGAGCGTCATTGGTGCTAATACAGGAGTAGTGCTGAGAAAGACAGTGGTCATATAGTAGCTGAAAAGGGTCAGTGTAACCACCTCTGTGACGTCAGATAATGCCAGAATCATTGTCAATTCAAATGCGTGAATGATTGCATACCCTCATCCATGATGTCATGACTAGATGGCACCATGACATGACTGAGCGATGTGTTGAGCAGCAGGCTGCTCTGTGTGCTATGCTGAAAGACAAACCCATGATGCAGAATGCCATGGACACTGTAACACTGTTTGACATTTATGGTAAACTAGGACAAACCCATGATGCAGAACACCAAGGACACTGTAACACTGTTTGACAGCGATGGGAAACTGGCAGAGGACCTTATCAAAGTCTTCAAACCCCTGAGGACAGTCAAACCCATGTAAGCCTTTATTATACACATAAAAAAAGAAAAGCTTAATTCACACAACCTTCCTAAAAGGATTACAAATACAAAAATCCCACCATAGAGCCCCCAGACTTTTATTGACAACCCGCTGACACAAACCACCAACCTGGTGAGGAAGAAGGCACCAGACTCCGCTGCAAGCATTGATTACACTATATTATTATTATCGTCATTTTTATCCAAAGCGACTTATGACTTACTGTTGGCCAAACAGCACTGGTGTTCTAGCTGTGGCTAGACTGGGGCTTGAACCACCAAGTGTGTTTGTGGTGGACAAACTGTAGATTGACGGCCATTTATTTCAGGAGGACAACACTGCAATGTGCTTTTGGTGCAATGTATTTGGGTGGGAGACGGGATAGCTCAGTTTGCTGAGCAGCCATCTCATCCATATGTTGATTCGTGGGAGACTAGCCTTCAAGTCCCAGCTCTGACCCTTCTATGTATGGCTGCATTCCAATCTAAAATAAAATTCTCCCTTCACCACTTCCCTCCAATGAAATCAGAGCTCTCTAGTGACACAGCATGCAAGGGGGAGCAATGGAGGGGAGGTGTTGTGGCTGTTCCAATTGGAACAAAGATGCATTTTTGCTAGATTCTCCATGCCAAAATCATTGTATTTTCCAAGACCATAAAATCATTGTAAGTCAATGTTTTTATCTACTATTCATTGGTGTGATGTTGTTTTCAATAATGTTGCCAAGGTTTTTCCGACGTGAAGCCACTTCTTTGCATGCACACTCTTTAATAATCGCTTAAGATAATAATCATAATCATAAAAATGGTCACTGTAATTATTTGTGTAGCACCTTTTGAGCATGATACATCCCACAGTGCTTCACATAGACAAATAAAGATAATTAATAAAATTGGTAACAATAAAATATGGTACAACAGATCAATAAACCAAATAATGCTAAATAAGTGTGAAGTGTAACGGGGTGTAAAAGTAAATAAGTATAGAGATGGGTAAAAAGATGAAGCAAAAAATAAAAATCAATATTGATATCAGAAGAATTAACCTGAAATTCTGCCACGATTCCTCTAGGCAATTATACCGGTATTTGTGATTTTAAAAAATATGTGCTCAACAGAAAATTATATTTCACACTGTGTGGATGATTGAAGTTAGGGGTAGTAGTTGTAATATTTCAAGATTCAGGAAATGTTGGCTATTCTTAACAAAATGCATGGATACGGCTACTATGCCTTCACCAGCTCAAGGGAGCTGAAACATTGTTAAAACATCATGGCCAAAACGTCTATGTGTTTACTGTTGATTCATTCATTCATTAACTTGATAAGTACCTGTTAAGTGAGCGTTGGGCATTTCCTTTGAATATGTAAGAATTAAATAACAATCACCAACAACAATGCGGTGTTTTAGCTAATGGATTGTGTAATCAATCGGCAACGGAGGTCTTTGAACTTTGTAAACTTTGTTTTTAAATTTGCAAGTTCTTTGGTAGCAAGAGGATGATATTCACATGAAGTTTAACACGTGGGCAAGCGAGCAAGAATCCCTGTGAATTCTGGGCAATATCACTGCTGGAAGGGATGTTTTTTGTTGGCTCCGTTCGAGGGAGGAAAACCGAGATCTTGAGAAAATGAAAATCCTCCCTCCACTTGTTTAAAGTGGAATGGAATCACCCTCCTGGTGGCAGCCATCTTACATCCGGGTACTTTGTGGGGATTCCCGCCTCCTTTGGAGGGTGAGTGAGCATGAAGAAGCAAGCATTTTTTTGGATCGGAACGCAACCTATGGCTCCTCTTCTCTGTAACCCTCTCAGGCTTCCTACTGTTTGAATAAAGAAAAATACATACGGAGGGTGGCTTGGCCATTCTCCTTTTTAAAACAATGTATTTGGACTAGCAGCCTGCTTCTTTTTCATTGTTGTCTAATGTTTGTCTCTGTGTGTGTATATCCATTTTTGTTTAAAAACTGGAAGTGAAAGAGAAACTGTTAGAACATGGGGAAACTCAACTGAAGTCTTTTGCAGGAAGATACATTGTTGTGATTGTGATGATTATAATGAAGTTGCTCATTGGTAATGATTGCAAATAATATGGTTAAGATTTTTATAAGTAATGCAGATGCGTCACACAACCATGTCAAATTTCAACTTTTTCGTACTGTTGTTACGTCACTGGTCTAACGCACACATTACTACATATATTAAATATGTCACTCAATTCACTTACTGCCACATTTGTTGAATATGTGACTTAAATCCATAACCTGGAAAATCTATGGGATTACTTCACAGGCAAAGAGAATTACAATTTTAAACCACTTAATCAAATTACAGACAAACATATATAATATAAACATAAAATACAAGAAACCCATCTTCCAGAGTCAAACTCTCAGACAAAATTCAGAATTTAACCAAGTATTTTCATCAACCTTCAAGTTAAAGAGGGGCATTCTAATGAACAAAAGAATACCGTTAATGCACACAATCATCGATTGTGAAGGACCACATGTGATCATCAACGCTGCCATTTACAGCTTTACTATCGCTATTGCAAAAATATAAGGCCCTAAAAAGACGATCCCACTTTATTCCACACATTAAATGACATCTCAGACTCAACGATAATAATCGGACATGACTTTAACACTGTCATCAATCCCATTTTGGGACGAGCATCACTGGCAATTCTGCCACTCCACTGAAACACTAAAGCAGCACATGAGTGATTTTGATCTTGTCAATAGCTGGGATTAAAAAACCCAACCACCAGAGTACACATTTTTCTGTCCTGTTCATAAATCGTTGTTTCACATTTTTCCATACCAGTAATTCAGTCATATCCAATATTTCAGACTTTAAAATCCATCCCATCACAGTTAGTGACCATGCCCCTGTGTCCTTCAGTCTTAAAACTAAACAATTCAAACAACTCGTGTCCAGATGCAATTTCAGGTTTCAATGTATCACTGCTTAAAGATGCTGACTTTGAACTCTTTCTTCACAGAAGAATGGGCATCTTTCACAGACATAAACCATTCTCTGGAAATATTACAGTCATTACTTTGGGAAACCGCAAAGGTAGTACTGAGAGGAAGAAATCATATCATACTCATCACCTAGAAAATAAAAAGAACATCAGCATGAAGAGCTGGAATCTGGACCCAAAACTCTAATAACTAAATGAAAGGTATGGAAAATGCCAGCAGGGGAGCCCATGCAGACACCTACAGAAATAAATACAGGGGGTCCTCGACTTACGAATGAGTTCTGTTCCTATGACGTGTTGTAAGCCGATTTTCGACATAAGTCGGAATTTATACCTAAATTATACGTAAATTAACTCCTTAAGTCACTCACACTGTACACACAACACATGAGGGACATGTAAAATACAGTAATTAAATGAAACAGTAATAAAAAAAGAGAGAACATTTCCTTACTTTTATTTCTGTGGTCATATTTACAAACCAAACCACTTTTGTTGAAACTAGATTTTTTAAGTAATTTATGGGATTGCATTGTAACAGTGGCGGTCGGTGAGCTGGAAACAGGGGAAGCTCAAACCTCACCTTTAAATCTATCATTAATTTCAACCTGTTCCCGTTAATCCGCCTTGATTAACAATAAACCTAACGATTTGCAGAATAATCATCACCAATCGCGTAAATAGAGTACATGATTATCAATTACATTTTGTGATGGAGTTGCTGTTTTTTCGCAAAATAGTTGAGGCCTGTGTGCTAAACTTTATTGTGCATTGTACTCAGCACAGATGCATTATACAGATAAAAGATCCTGTTTTCT
>CM040748.1:39326364-39346403 GCA_022829145.1 Albula goreensis | reverse complement strand
GGGCAGGTGAGATGAGGTCCATAAAGTTACATCAGCACAGCCAGAGGATTAAAGACCTGTTATGTGACTGCAGTCCTGCAGAGCGTTCACTTTTAAGTTGGAAAAATTCCTCTCTATAGGAGCTGAGATCTGATTTGGCAGAATGCAAATCATCCAGATACAGCATAGCTTTTTTGCTAAAGGTTTGTAGATCTTGGAAGATGTTAATGAATAAAAATGTTTTTCAAGTTTGTGTGGAATTGTCAATGTGTTATCCAAGGGGAATTCACAACCACGGTGTGAGCTTTGCTTGCTGTTACTTGATTAAACTGCAGTAGACAGTGATGTTTCAGAATATGTGCCCCATCTAGTGGTCAATGTGGGAAGTCCAAAGAGTTAAGTTAAAAGCTGCTTGGATTTTCTTCTGATTGTATTCCTAAATTGAGTACCATTTTTCTATCTCACAAAAACATTAATACAGCCAAATGATATAGTCACAAAACATTGAATATGCCAAAATCTATCCTCACACATGAGGGCACCACAAAATGTAGAGGAAATGTACTATTCACCACATGGGAACCAGAAAATATGAGGATAATGCTATTCCTCACAAAGGCTCCAGTTAAATGCAGGTGAAGTGTATGTAGTGCAAGAACAATCAGATATCACAAAATGTTCAACTTAACAGTCCCAGCAGTAATCAATCTCATGAAATTAATTAAAAAAAAAATCCAATATTAATGACAAACCAAAAGGAATTACCATACCATTTTAACGGTACAACTAGTGATAATTAGTATTGGGTATCTAACCAATTTTTGAAGGCTTTGTTCTATGAATAGAGTGGCTTCAGTGAATGTTTAAGTGATAATAACACAGACAACCAGTTATAAATACAAAGACTTTATTATTCACAATGATAAAAATGTGTACAAAAGCAAATCTGAGTGTGTGTAGATGAGTTAGTCAGAACACACATTGTGTGTGTGTCTGTCTGTGTGTGTGGTTTCTCCACAGGCTAGGTTGGTGTATATTTGTGTGTGCATGTTCTCTACAAAGGCTTGGTTATAGTGCGTGTTTGTGTGTGTGTGTTGTGGCACCCTCGGTCATGCATGAGTTTGGGGAAACTGAAAAACAAGCTCCAGAGGCAGGAAATGAGGTGAAAGAACACAACGTTTATTGATAATGTGCTGAGGGGTGGGGAAGTGGGGCCAAACAAAACTAGGGTCCTTCCTGTCCTGGGCTCTCACTGGGACAACAGCGCCTCCATCTGGCAGAGAGAGAGAGAGGAGACAGGGGTGAGACAAGGTGGGGGTTAGAGGGGGTTCAGTGTTGAGAGCCCCGGGGTGGTGTCTCCTGTTCCAGTCCCAAGCCCGTCTTTAGGTTCCAGTCCACTCTGGAAAGATCCACTCCACGGTTTTGTACTGGTTTCCTTTGGTTCAACGAGAATGATTACATCTCTTCATGATCTTGTGGTGGCACGCAGCACCTTACCACCAGACTGTGTAGGAGTGCTCACTTCCTTCCTCTTCTGAGGCCCTCGGCAATCTGCTGGTGGTTCTTCTGTCCTAGCTTAAGAAGGCTGCTGGCTGACGACTGATGCCGTTCACCTAGGGCTAATGCCTGATGGGGAAAATGCAGCTCACCTGTGTGGGGAGGGTGCTCTCCAAGGTACTGAGCAGGTCCATGGAGTACTACTGGCCCTCCAGCACCTTCTCCAAGGCTCTGTGTCCAGGGGATGGCCGCTCTCCTGGTGAATGGTGCTGCAGACGTAGCTCTCGCTTTGTGGAGCACCGGTCTGGTATAGGGGCGCCACAGTGTGTGTGTGTGTGTGTGTGCGTGTGTTTTCTCCACAGGATGGATTGATTTATATTTATAGTGTGTGTGTTCTCTCCACAAAATTAAAATTGAATTTATTGAAGATGATTCATTCATTATTACAATATTAATTACATGCCTTCAGTTATAGAAAACAAAGAAGTAAAAGAGTCAGTCAAACTCATTAAAATAATGATAATAAGGTGTATACTACTAATTCCACAGCCCTTATATTTTACATTCAGATTCTGTCAGGTGTGTAATACACCTCTATGTGTTTGATAATGATCACTAAAACCACAGTACTGTTATTTTACATTCAGATTCTGGAAGGCGTATTTGACCAGAGCTGGTCTCCTTCTCTCTGCAGGCTGTCAGGCTGTCGAGTCACAGAGAGAGGCTGTGATTCTCTGGCTTCAGCTCTGCGTTCAAACCCCTCACACCTGAGAGAGCTGGATCTGAGCTACAATCACCCAGGAGACTCAGGAGTGAGAGCGCTCTCTGCTGCTAAACTGGACACACTTACACTGCTGTAAGTACAGAGAGTTTCAACACTGCACCTCATAGACACACTGCTGTAAGTACAGAGTTTCCACACTGCACCTCATAGACACACTGCTGTAAGTACAGAGAGTTTCCACACTGCACCTCATAGACACACTGCTGTAAGTACAGAGAGTTTCCACACTGTGTGTCACTCAGTCACTGTCTGTTTTGCTGTTCCTACAGTGTGGACCATGGAGGAGAGAGCAGGAACAAACCAGGACCCAGGAAATGTGAGTCTGTCAGCACTGAACACTCCCTCCCTCCATTTCCTCTCCTCCCTCTCTCCCTCTTTCTTTCACATCTATTTTCAACTCTTTTTTTCAGTCCCTCTCTTCACCATTTTCTTTTTTCACGCTCAGACAAAAGTCTGTCCATACATACAATACTGTGTGTGTGTGTGTGTGTTTCTCATGGTCGTTGAGTTTGGACATTTTGTGTTTGTTTGCAGATGGTGTTTACAAACATTCACCCATATTTAGACACCTATGCATAAACACACAAACAGCCCCACATACTCCAAACACACACATGAACACACTCACACAGAGGTGCACACACATACAAACACAACCCTGTTTCTGTCTTTCTCTCACACACACAGTCACACATAATGAGATGAATATTAATAATAATAATTAATCTCATTAATGTCTCTGGTCTGCAGATGGCTGTCAGCTCACACTGGATCCAAACTCAGCACACAGAGAGCTGTTTCTGTCTGAGGGGAACAGGAAGGTGACACTCACATGGAGAAAGCAGCCATATCCTGATCATCCAGAGAGATTTGACTGCTGGCCCCAGGTTTTGTGCAGAGAGAGTCTGTCAGGACGCTGCTGTTACTGGGAGGCTGAGTGGAGTGTGCCTGAGGGGGGATGGGTTTATATAGCAGTGACATATAAAGGAATCAGCAGGAAAGGAGTGGGTGATGACTGTGAGTTTGGAGGGAATAAAAACTCCTGGAGTCTGGACTGCTCTAAACACAGATACTCTATCAGGCACAATAAGAATGGAACACGCATACCTGCCCCCCCCTCCCCCTACCGCAGAGTAGGAGTGTGTGTGTACAGAGTAGGAGTGTGTGTGGACCGTCCAGCCGGTACTCTGTCCTTCTACAGCGTCTCTGACTCTGACACACTAACCCTCCTGCACAGATTCCACACCAACTTCATTGAACACACACCCCTCTGTGCTGGGTTTGGAGTGTGGGAATCTAACATCTCAGTGTCCCTGTGCCAACTGGAGTAGAGTCTCACTCACACAGACACACACACACTGCTATACACTGCAAAATATATGCACACACACACTCATTGTCTCAGATGTATCAACACACACCGGAACTGCTGCACACAAACATACCGATACAAATGCAAACACAGTAAAAAAAAAGACTGCCGTATGACACTTCCACCCACACATAAACACACACACACTCTCTTACACACACTAACCTATACATGCATAGACACACAGAAAATGCATGTTTGCTCACAAACACAAACGTACACATGCACACATAACATGCACACACACTGACATAAATATACACTCAACCAAATTCTGTTTCATCACTCACACAAACAGTATTTTATATATTTTTTAACATATGTACCTGTGGAAACACACAGATTTGTACATAGATACATTAGGTAGGAGTAGAGGTAGGAGAGAGACACGGTTTCAGATGTCTCCAGTTTACCTCAGTACAAGTTCAATCCTGTATATAAGAATATGGCTTTTTAGCAGGTTCATTTGAAGAACTATTGTGTAATCATGTTTTATTTTATTACAATAAAATTATATTATAAATCTTAAAGGTGTGTGCATGTAATTTTTATGATGTAAGACATGAATATCACACACAACCCCCTGAACCTAACACCAACTGTACCACAGAGAAACAGCCATGACTGTGCTGTGAACAAAAACAGTAGGGAGTAAGTGTGTCTCTGTGGAGCCTTAGGCCTGTACATTCTTAATGGCAGGATCAGAGGGGACTCTTTAGGGAGCTTCACTTACTGCTCAGCTCTTAGGGCTAGTGTAGTCCACTATGCCATCACTGATATGGACCCCTCCGACATTAATGCATTCACTGTCAGACCACAGACCCCTTTTTACCACCACTGCCAAATCAATGTGCACCTGAACAGAACTGGAAAACCTAGGAATTAAAGGCATTTGTTCTTCAATCTGTAATTTAAGATAACCCCCAAACAACGAACCAGAAATCTTAAATGCTAAAGAAAATGGTTTGATGATGAATGGAAATCCATGAGAGAGAAAATGAGACTATTATTACATTTGAAATATCACAATCACAAAACCCAGATTTTAACCTCAAATGTGAGATGCTTAATTGCACAAGCATGCCTTAAACAAAAATCATTCACAAAGCAATTGTACAACTGGAAGAGTATAGCAACTTGTACTTGCTTTTGTCAATGTGATTTTAATTTCTTCTCTGGGAAAAACAGAATAATTTATGAAATAAAATCAGAACTACTTCTCCGAAATGTACAGAAGTGGAGATAAACTCAACCCCAGTAACTAATGTGTAATCTGTGAGAACAGTAACCTGGGGAATGTTTTCTGATGTATTCTAAATGCCTGAATACAGTCCTTCCTGACTGAACACAGTGTCTTGAGTAAGAGTCAGTTTGGCTTTCTTCCAACCCGTTATACGACTGATATTTTTTATACCGTACACACCTTTATTAATGAATATGTTCAGTAAAACAATACATTTTTAAAACAGCTTTATAAATCCATTATGTATGCCCACCAGGGGGTGGGGGGTGTTGGCGATGGAGCCTATCCCAGCATGAATTGGGCAAGGACCAGGGAGACACCCTGGACAGATGAGCACTTCCAAAACCCTGGCAAACACATGCAAGCTCAACACAGGGACTGCTGCCCATTGTGCCTGCCCACTGAAACTGTGAGGCCACAGTGCTAACCACTGAGCCACCATGCTGCCTGCAAATGGTACAGCTCAGTATATATTTGTGTCTCATTTGCAACCCTGAAATGCATCAATTAAACATGCTATTTAATCTGACAAACATATATCAGTAGTGTAGTGTAATGGTTATGTTGCAGCAGGTCAAACTTAGTGATACAGGGTTTGATTCTCAGGTAGGTACTGCTGTTGTACCCTTAAGCAAGGCATGTGACCCAGATTGCTCCAATAAACATCCAGCTTTATAAACAGAAGTTTCTGTGCTTTAGGGCATCTGCTCAACATAACTAAATCATAACTGTCATGACAACCCATTTTGTCTTGTGCCATTGAGGACAAGATTCAATATCATACAACAATTTTAGGTATCTGTTCTTCCAAATATTGTAATCTATTGTCCTGTTAATGCGCTGGTCCATTACAGATAGTGAAAAAAAAAAAAAAAATAATAATAATAATAATAATAAATTTTATTTCTAAAGCACTTTTCATCGGCAGGATCTCAAAGTGCTGACAAGGTAAAAAGGAAATTTAAAAACATACTCAAAAGAAACAATAAAACAATCAGTTCATGGTTCTCAATTGTAGGCCTTTCTGTATAAAAAGGTTTTCAGGCCTGTTTTAAAAGAGTCTAGGCTCTGAGGGCCCTCAGCTGGGTAGGGAGGCTGTTCCAGAGGCGTGGTGCGGCCGAGCAGAAGGCTCTGTCTCCCATGGTGGAGAGCCTGGTACTGTGGACTTGGAGGAGTAGGGTATTTGTGGATCTGAGAGTACGGGTGGAGGACTGCAGGGTGATGAGTTCTTGGAGGTATGTAGGTGCATGACCATGGATGCATCTATGAGTGAGTAGCAGAATTTTGTAATTGATCCGGGATGAGACAGGGAGCCAGTGCAGTGATTGAAGGATGGGGGTGATGTGCCAGTGTTTACGGGCTCTCATCAGGACCCTGGCAGCGCTGTTCTGGATGTATTGCAGCTTCTGGATGGTTTTGCCAGGTATCCCGATGAAGAGCCCGTTACAGTAGTCCAGCCGTGAGGAAATGAAGGCGTGGACCAGTTTTTCTGCTGCTGGGAGGGATAGAGTGGGACAGAGTCTTGAGATATTGCGGAGATGTTAGAATGAAGTTTTGCATAGATGTTTTATGTGGTCGTTGAAGGTCAGATGGGGTCAAACCGAACTCCCAGGTTTGTTGCTGAAGGAGAGAGGAACGGTCTGTCCATCGAAGGTAAGTTGGGCTATGGGTGAGGAGTGAACCTGATGAGGGGTACCAATGAGGAGTGCTTCCGTTTTATTGCTGTTCAGTTGGAGGGAGTTACTGTTCATCCATGCCTTGATTTCCTCAAGGCAGGAGGTAAGGGATGACAGGGCTGTGGAGGGGTTTGGGGCGGTTTTGATATATAATTGTGTATCATCAGCATAACAGTGGAAGGAGAGTCCGTGTTTGCTGATGACTTGACCGAGGGGAAGCATGTAGATGGTGAAGAGGATGGGGGCAAGGACTGACCCTTGGGGAACGCCACAAGTAACACGGAGCGGCCTGGACTCAGATCCTCCGAGCGAGACATGTTCAGTCCTATCTGAAAGATAGGACTAAAACCACTGCAGTGCGTGGTCTTTCAGGTGTATGGTGTTGTGGAGACGCTCGAGGAGGATGGTGTGGTCAACGGTGTCGAAGGCTGCTGTTAGGTCCAGGAGGATGAGGAGTGATGGTGACCCTGAGTCGGCAGTCATCATAAGGTCGTTTGTCACCCTGAGCAGAGCTGTGTCGGTGCTGTGGGCTGAACGAAAGCCTGACTGAAATTTTTCAGACAGATTGTTGTGTGTGAGGTAGTCCTGGAGCTGTATGGCAACTGTTTTCTCAAGTACCTTGGATAGAAAGGGGAGGTTTGAAATAGGCCTGTAGTTTGCGAGGTTGTCCGGGTCCAGGGAGGGTTTCTTCAGAAGGGGGCGAATGACAGCAGATTTGAGGGCAGGTGGAACATGGGCAGTTTGAAATGAAAGGTTAACAGTCTGAGTGATGATTGGGCTGAGAGTGGAGATGTATGATTTAAGCAAAGTAGTTGGGAACGGGTCTAAGCAGCAGGTGGTCGGCTTCATTCCTCTGATGATTTTCTCAATTTCACTCTGCTGGACCTCAGAGAAGCAAGTGAGGGATGGGAGACTCCCCACACGGAGGGGTGGAGCAGGGGGAGAGGGAGAGGAGGAGCCAGGCAACATAGAGCGGATGTTGTTGACTTTGGATCTGAAAAAGTCAATGAAGCTGTTGCATCACTCAACTGTAGTTTCAGTCAGTGAGGGTGTTTGTGGCTTCAGGAGGTGATTTATTGTGGAGAAAAGCTTCTTGGAGTTTCCAGTGTTCCTATTGATGAGGTTGGAGTAGTATGTCGACCGAGCATCTTTTAGGGCCAGGCAGTAGGCTTTTTGATGTTCGCGGAAGGCCAGTTTGTGTACGGTGAGTCCAGTGTGTCTGAATTGACGTTCCAGTGCACGGCCAGCTGTTTTAATTTTCCGTAGTTCCAGTGTGTACCAGGGAGCAGAGCGTTCAAATGAGACTTCACGTGTTTTAACAGGGAAGTCTCCAACAGTTAGAGGGGTTGTCAACATGAATGTTGATGTCACCAATAATTATAATATTATTTGTCATGGCGCAGAGTGATGTGAGGAGATCATGTATTTCAGGGAGAAATGAGGAATTTGGTTTTGGGGGACGGTAGATTAAAAGCACTGTCATGGAGTATGTAGGTTTGCATTTAAAAGCTAGACACTCCATGGAGGTGAGGTCAGGCAGCGGAAGAGGTGAGAGTTCCAGTTCAGTCCGGCGGATAATGAGTAAGCCACCACCCCTGCCTGAGGTTCGAGCTCTCTCCATGTAGTTGTAGCCAGGGGGGCAGACTTCATTCAGCAAAAGGTGTTCCCAGGTTTGTGCCATGTTTCAACTAAAAACATAAAATCAAGACCTTTTTCTAAAATATGGTCATGTATGAGCAGAGATGTCTTGTTGAGGGCTTGTGTGTTTAATAGTTCCATAGTGACAGGAGACAGGGCTGGTGATGAGTGTCTCTGTAAACTCCGCAGTACAGTGTGATCCACTGCAGATTTTCCACATCGCCTAGTGCTGCTTTCACTACTTGTCCCTACTACGCCAGCACTCTGGCGACGCGATCAGCTGCGGACCAGATGGAAGCAATCATAGCAGGACAGTGCTGGGAGTAAACAAACTTTTTACGGGCACTCCGATGGATATAACGGGGTCGGCATAAAAGTCTGTTCTGTCTGATGGCTGCAATGCATGTTGGAGTGGTGGAGTTGTTGAGACTTAGCAGCTCCAGAGGGGAGTATTTCAGCATCGAGCCGGGTGCCGGTAAGGTTAGCGTGGTGCTAGTTGTTAGCCATGCACAGAGTTGGAGAGGTGGCCAGGTGAATGGAAGCATTGAGGCTAGCCAGGGAAGGTAGTAGTCCTAGGCATAAGCTGAACCACACCGAGGCAAAACAGCAGGCTGTACCATTGGAGGGCCTCCCAGCAATACAGCAGCGATGGTCAGTCCGGGTGTGAGCCCCCGTCAGCGGCAAGGCAGGAGCAGACAGCCGGTGTTCAGAGCGATGTCAGCAGGTGAGCACAAAACCCGAGTAAAATGTTAGGATCAGGTTGGACAGGTTGGACACATCGTCTTTGCATAAAAAGATTACTGGAGAGATCGTTAGAAAAAACACATTAGTTTAGTTTAGTTTAGAGACGGAGAAGCGGCGAACAGCAGACGCCAGTGTCCTCTCCCTCCCACAAAATAGATATATGTATCAGAAGACACTGCTCCATAGAGGAGAGGGAGGGTGCTCCTCCTCTGTTTCTGAGAGGAAAGAGGAAGACAATAAAATAAAAATATATTTGAAATGTAATGTTGGAATCATGTTTAAATAAATAAAACCCCTTGGGTACAATAATCCTTTATTTCAACTCTGAAAAATCAAAATACCTCAAAAGTGACCCAAGTCCTTCAGGTGAGGAACAGCACTTAATTCCATTTTTTCTCTCTCAGCCTGTGATTGGCCAGTAAATGTAATTTGGTGCTTCAAAGGATTGTTCTTTAGCCATTTTCATTGTGTTTGTCTAACCACGGGCAAAACATTTCTAAGACTCTGACTCTGTTTCAAATCACCAGCCTACCTTTAGTCAGTGGAAATCAAAAGACAAAACTGATCGTAGATCAGTGGTTTCACATGGAGTTGCTTCAACAAGCTGTGAAAAAACATGTCATTTTGCCCAGTGCTGATAGGAAAAATAGAGAGATTCACATAGAAAACACAATGACAATGGTGTTAATTAAAACTTTGAATTGTTGGAGGTAGTTCTCATTGTTCTCCCAATTTTCTCAGATTGTCTTTAACTTAACCATTTTATATCAAGCAGACAGCAGAGTTGCCTAAACTGAAAACGCATACTGGCGACATAAAAAGTGAATTACGTCCATTACCAGTATTTCAAGTTTTCTTTTAGATTCATGTTTTCTTCTAGATGCATCCAGATATCTATAAGTAGTTTGAATATTTGTATTTTTACAATGTTAATAACTTACATTGATAAGGCAAAACGGAAAATGAGAAATTTATGCTCCACAAGCATTTATTTACAGGAATCGGAAAGGTATTACAGAATGACTATATGGAGAGCTGAGGATAAAAAGACTAAAGAAGCATTTGACAGCAGCTATAACTCTACTGAGGGTGAATAATTGGATGTGTTATTTAAGTCTTTTTATTTCATTTGGGCTAATTAGAAAAAATATAATGAACATAATACACATGAATAAAAATGTAAAAGTTTCTAGGTAACTAATATAGAAGATAGTAACATAATGATAAACATTACTTATTTGCAAAAATTATATCAATTTATGATGAAATACTATTTAAATCTCATAATTTATATATTAAACAATAAAAATTCATTAAGGGAAATCACATTTTAATTGTACTTATAATCCATTTTCTGTGCAGTTCCCATAGATGATAACCTCATACATCACACAAGCTGCCTTTACATACAGTGACCACAGGAGGGAGTCAGAGCATCACTATTGCACCTGATGTAATAAAGTATTGATAGGGAAAGAATAAACAATTGGTCTCATACCATGACTCAAGGTGTAATTTAACCTGCTCAAAGGCCAATGCTGCATCTATAGAGATGAGTTCGAGGAGGGGTGTATGTGCTGTTTAACAGAGGTACATGTGAGAAAAAGAATACGATAGGAAAATGTTAATGATGTTGGATTCACTCTCCATGCCCAACCCTAGGAGAGACGGTCACTCTGAGCTGTAAACCCAACCCTGAAGTATATTACAACACTTACCATGAAAATTATGTTTTTAACTGGTATCAACAGAGAGCTAAAGACAGCATTAAAGTAAAGACTGCATTAAACTACGCTGATCTACTTAACAGATAAGCATAGCTCAGGGATTCCTGCCCACTTCAGTGGCAGTAGAGTTTATTATGGGAGTGAGTTCACTCTGACCATCAGTGGAGTCCAGGCTGAAGATGCAGGAGATTACTACTGTCAGAGTTACCACAGTGGCCCTGTGTTCACCCAGTGATAGAGAGCCGTACAAAAACCTCCCTCAGTCAGACTGCACAGAGACAGCACTGCTGCAGCTGGGACCTACTGCAGGTGCTGAGGGGGGAGGCACTGACCCGGGACACTGAGGGGTTCTGCTCCAGCACACTGAGCTTCAGTGGTTCAGTTATAACTCTCTCACAGTCTGTATACTGACACAGTTGTAGCTGCAACTTAAACACAGCTCCACTGGTTCACTGAACTCCAAAAATAACACTCATATACTGACATTGAATTCAATCGTCAGAATATCCAAGCCAATTAATGACAGCTGGGGGAAATTCAAATGGCAGTGTTATAAACATTCTAAAAATTCTGAACTGCCCAGATGAATGATTCTCAGTTAATGCAAAGTATTTTTTATGATAAATGCTTTGACTGTAAAGCAGTTGTATGTAACATGCTCCAGGATATAGTATCAGTGTTCACCAGACAGGACAGTCCAGAATACTCTACCTGTTCTCCACATTAACTCCCCAATAGTGAAACAAACTCCCTGTCCTACTACGGACTGTTACTGAATCCTTACGGTCCTTCCGACGTGGTCTGAAAACCCACCTCTTCAGACAATATCTGGCCTAAACCTCTTACCTACCCTCATTCAGAGCTTGTTGTACACCTATTTTGTAATATATATAATTATGTGTTTGCATTATGTATTAATAACTATTATGCATCATTATTTATGTAATGTAAATGTATTCGTATTAAGATTTATATTCATGTATTATGTTTATTACTTTATTAATTGTGTAAGATGAATATTATAATTTTATAATTGTATATATTTTACTTGGCTCTGTACCACTCTTCCTGGCTATGCTATTATGACAGATTTAATGAATAGATTTGCTGTAGCATTATTGATAGATGCACTTTTCGATTTGTTGATGACTATATCCAATCCTTGTATGTCGCTTTGGATAAAAGCGTCTGCCAAATGAATAAATGTAAATGTAAATGTACTCTCCCCATCACATCACACAAGCTGCCATTACACACACTGACCACAGGAGGGAGACAGAGCCCATCTGTTGCTCATGACACAAGTAAATCATAACAGAGGAGACCTGAAGCTGCTGAAACACTCTATCTGAAATGTACTGTGATACGGTGTGGTACATGTACTGTGTGATACATGGACAAAAATAGTATCAGGCTGAAATGCATCAGCTACCAGAGGAAAAAAGGACTGAGAGTCAAACACAAACAGGTATCGAAAAGATCACATGAATTACACATACAGTACACTGTTCTGGGTATACCCCTCCTCTTATTTACCTTCTTCTTCTTCTTCTTCTTCTTCCATCCTTCTTTAGTTATCTGATTATGATCCTCCACTTCGTCGGCACCTCACAAAAGTAGGTCCCCCCCGGGAAGAGGCGGACAGTCAGGCAGATGAGGGAGACAGTTACAGCGAACACCAGAATCCAAAGCTCCATGGCCATTCCGCTGGGATCGAGGGACATTCTGCAGAGACAGGCATTTTGTGAGAGCATCGTTCACAACCAGCCACAACTTATTATTTTAAGTTTGCTTGATTTAAGTTTGCTTCAAGACAGGAGAAAGCTCAAATTCACCTGGGCCCATCTCATACAACTGTACTGTCCTCTCTTTGTACCGGACACCATACTCTGCAACATCACCATGTAAATGACAGTCACATAAATTACTTGTTTGCAACTAAACAAACCATTATTGACTTACCTAACAACAAGGCAAAACAAGCGCCTTTGGTTTTTATGGAAAGGTACCATTTCATGTAAAGGTACCCCTTAGATCTGCCACAACAATGCCCAGGATAATGCAGTGCTTTAGCTGAGCTACTAGCAAAATGTATTTAGTGCAGAACTGGCTATAATGAAGGAATAAATTCCATTATTTAATTTGCCATCTTCCAACCTTTGAGGACTTCTCTGCACAGAATATCCTTCTTGTTTGGAATACAATCCAAATCTCATTCATCTGCTTTTAATATGCACTGATTTTCTGACTTCAGAATTATAGGCCAGAGATGTCAAGCTTTAAGATATGATTCACATTTACATTTACACTAACGATGAGCCTGCTGTTAAATCCGACAATTGACAACATATTAACAACTGCTGCTACCGCTTCAAACACGCAGCAAAAATCAAAACTACTTGTCAGTTAATTGACTTAAGTGTAGTGGCTAAAATGTTCCCTCTGATGGATATTAACTGAATATAGCCTTAGGTTACTAGCACTTAGCCCCTGTTGGGACCTGGTCTTTACCACCAGTCCTAGGAGGTCACTCTTCTGCCTCCAGCAGCAGACAGATCTTATTCACAGGTCTTTCTGGGATGCTTGTCTGGGTCTTAAGCCTCACAATCCGTACTAGCCCTTGTGCATCAAGCTTGAGTTCCAGCACTCTTCCAAATATCCAAGAGCCACAAGGGGCTGTCGGGTCCACAGCCATCACAATGTCTCCAATCTGGAATCCTCTTCTGACTGCAGATCACTTCTGCCTCTCCTGCAAAAAGGGCAAGTACTTTTGGGTGCATCTCTTGCAGAACAGATCTGCCATATACTGGACCTGCTTCCATCGGCGTCTGATGATTAAATCTGTTTTAAGAAACAGTCCGGGAGGAAGACTGGAATGGGACTTCAACAGAAGGATGTGGTTTGGGGTCAGCGCTTCCAGATCATTGGGATCCTCTGATACTGTGGTAATGGGGCGGTTGTTAAGAATTGCCTCCACTTCACATATGACAGTATGCAGACCTTCATCATCACGGGTTTGCTGATGAAGAACAGAACAAAGAACTTGTCTCAACATTCTGATGAGCCTTCCCCACACTCCACCATGATGAGAAGCCACGGGGGGATTATAACTCCATTTAATCCCCTCCTGAAGCGGGGCATTTTGGATTTATTTTGGTTCCAAGTTAAGAGCGCTTCCTTCAGTTTTCTTTTTGCACCGACTAAGTTTGTTCCATTGTCAGAATGGATGTGTGTGTCTTGGCCTCTTCTGCATACAAACCTCCTTAAAGCATTAATGCATGAATCTGTATCAAGTGAGTGAGCCACCTCCAGATGCACTGCTCTGTCGGACATACATGTGAATATGACTCCATATCTTTTGACAAGGCTTCTTCCTCTTTTTGTCTCAATGGACCCAAAATAATCTACACCCACATTACTGAAGTGTGGGAAATCTGAAACAAGTCTCTCCTGTGGTAGATTTGCCATTTTCTGTTCTCCTGTCTTACCTCTAACATGTCTATACACCACACATTTAGATATAACCTTACGAGCTGCAGAGTTGCCAGTATTTCTTCCTGAGTTGTGAGAGAATATGATTTCTACCACTATGTCCTGCTTGTTCATGTATATGGCAAAGGATGAGGGTAGAAATGTGAAGATCTTCTGGCAGAATGATGGGACATTTGGCCTCCTCAGGCATAGCTGACCTGTTCAGCCATCCTCCTACTCTTAAAACTCTATCTTCCATCACTGGGTCCAGTTTGTAAATGCTGCTTGCTTTTGCCAGAGTTACAGCCTGCCCACACAATGTGGCCTTGAAAGCTTGCGTCTTGTCATACATCCCCTGGCTCTGGCTCTGTGAGTGGATGCGTGTCAAGGGTAGATTGGAGCTCCTTTCTTTTTGTACTGAGTGACTTTAAGACACATTTGATCTTCAAATACCAGGCCACTACCTTCTTCAGTTTCATCCAGCTTGAGAAGCAAGATAGCAGCTGGCCTGTAGGATTTCCACCTTCCTTGATAACTGTACTGGATACAGCAGTGTTCCTTTAACCTCAGGGTCATCCATGGTGAGTGAGCGGCAGTCCACGGTGTCCAAAGGCCATTCTTTTTCTGCCTTCCATAGAAATGCTGGGCCATGGATCCATCTTTCACACTTCAAAAACAGATTTGCGCTCATTCCTCTTGATGCATCATCTGCTGGATTCAGTCTTGTGTCCACGTATCTCCACTGTGATGTGTCGGTGTTGTCTCTTATCACAGGGATTCTGTTAGCCATGAAAGTGTGAAATCTTGTGTGCTCATTTGTAATATACTTCAGCACTGACTGACTATCAGTCCTAAACATTGAGCCATCCAGCCTGAGCTGTAACTCCTTCCTACTCTAACAGACAGCACTGCAGCAGTGAGCTCCATACGTGGGATTGTCATCTGTTTGAGAGGGGCTACTCTAGCCTTTCCCATCAACATTGTTGTGCTGTAAATGACACGTGCTTTTCAAACAATCCAAATACAGTCCAATGTACAGTCCCAATGCTTCAGGTAATCCACAAAAACGTTTTGACTTCTGTAGTGGCTAAAATGTTCCTTCCTATTGGTACAGTACCTGATGGAAAGAGCAGTGGCAGTGCTCTGAGAACTGCTGTAGCATGCTCCACTGGTTTGGAGGAAAACCCACAAAACAAAGCAGTGCCATTAATAAAAAATCCTTGTGAGATCTCAAACTATAAATATAGAACCTAACAATGAATTGTGACCTCACCTCCATTCAAAGTTCTTGGAGGATTCATAGCTTTCTTCATGACTCCATAAAACTGAACCTGCGAGTAGAAGGTCTTACATTTGTCTTTCATCTCACAGATGTACTGGACGTTGGTTGGCTGAATAATTCTCTGCAGCTCACCCATGGCCTGAAAAATACATTCAAATCAAAATAAAAATTTAATGTGACAAAATCATCTTGGCAGCTCGTCCTGGTCAAAGTTTTTGATGACTGATTTCCCCCCCAAGTGGAGCTCTGATGTTTGATGAATTACATAAATATAAATATGCCAAGATGCCCCCAACATTTCTGCTGGGAGAGCTGATAATGCAAGGACTGCAGACATTGTTTTACATGGGCCAAACTTTTACTTAAAAGTACTCACATGATCCACTTCTTTGAAGCATGGGTAAGCTTCTAAAATCTTTGAAGCATGGGTAAGCTTCTAAAATCTTTGTTGGTCTGTCTTGCTCCTTCACAGCATCAGAAGCAATGAAGTGTCTTCTGGACTCAAACTCCAGGTCTAGTAAATGGGTTACTGTAGCTTTGATAGGCTTCTTAGATTTGTACATTTCTTGGAGTGTCCAGTAGTGTCTTGCCTGGGTTTTCTGGCTGTCGAACATGTCACCTGAACCATCATCTAAGGCATAATTTAAAAAATAGATTAGGTTACATTCACATTCTGCAACAGTAAGCAAGACAGCACACCATGAAATTCAACAGAGTTTGTTTATTCATGTCTGTTATCCCTGTGTTGTACAGGGGTGCTGGCTCTTACCGGTGGCTTTTCCAGAATAATTGTGGTTGCGCTGGAGTCTCTATCATAGTCACTTGTTGCTGTACAATCGGCATCAATTTCCACATCCTGACATGATATTTTGGAAGGAGGATCTTTGGCCTTCACTGGACTTTTGATATTTGAGAGTCTCTTCATGAGCTTTTTAGCTACATTTTCCTGCATAGTGGAGGTGGTGAACATTAAAATAGATAAGGTGACAGACACAAGGTTTCAACATAACCATTAAATATATGGGATAACAACAAAGAGTTTCTCACCCACTCATTGTTAGATTACCTATCCTTTATCATTGGGTAGCATTCCACTAACCGCTTTGCCATGGCATTAATCTCATGTTTTTTGTGGGTATCTGCAGTCATCTGAGGCTCTTGCGATGGAAACCACGTTTGTCATGGTGTTTCGAATTACAAGAGCTCCTTGGATAAGGTGACCTCAAGCTCTGTCCCCAGTCTTTGCTCCTCAAAGTATGAGCGTCTCACCTGCTCCAGTTCAATGTAAGTGAACAAGATGTATTCTGGATTTGATAATTTCAGAAACTTTGAAGTACTGGGCTCATCTTGCATTGCATTGTCAGCCTCCAGAGGTTGATAGCCCTTGCATTTCAACAGGAGGCATCTCTGCCTAAAATATTGATGTGTATTCACACTATTAATCTATCATCCTCTTACATGTTATTTTTGTCTAGCTTGGCTCACTAGCTTACTACATGAGCAGGCTTTATCCATGGGAGAAATGTACAAAAGACATGACTCTTTATAGAAAACAAAATCTAACAGCCATCACTGAATATGTTTCACACATCGCTATTCGTATTTATAGAGGAATTAACCTTTTCCTCCTTAAGGGTCACCAGCCATGTAGCTCTGCGCCGCAGAAAATGCTTGGGACCAGGGAAGAGGTCTCTGATGTCATCTAGTGAGAGAGCAGGCAGCAGGTCTTCACCAATTTTAGCAGCTAAACGATACAGTGATGGAGCCACCATTAACTTGCTGGCTAGACAAGTATCGTTTTGATTTTGCAGGACAAAACGAGATAACATTGGCTACTATGTGGCTAGCGGTATATTAGCGAAGAAACTAGCGATAGTTACATAGCTTGTTATGGGGCAGCACATAGTTCTTGATATTCAGCTGAGTAACCTACCTGACAAATGCTGCCTCGTTGATCTTTTGCTCACTAAATGCATTGGCTAAATCTTAAAATATGTTTTTTTTACCACATAGTAGCCAATGTTATCTCATTGTGTCGTGAAAAATCAACACAATATACGTTATGAGATTTAAGTAGTATTTCATCTGTTATGCAATCCACTCCATATTTTCTATTTTTCCCTTTACCTGTTCTGCAGGTGATCTGGTGGGAGGAGTCTCTGTTTTAAAAGACTGGCGGTAGAAAGGCTGAGGCTCTCTCACGGGACGGACGCTGCCACAATCGGCTCTTGTGTTTCCTTTATTGTTAAAATTACTTTACGTTAATTAAGTTCCTTTTGTTTTCGTTATTTTATTTCTTTTGTAGCAGTGTTTTGTTACGGTGGGGAGTGGGACCTGTTGTTCTTTGAACACGCAGTTGCCCATCAGGAACAGTGGGGTGCTCCTGCCGTCCTCAGCCCTGGGGTCGCACCGTGGGTAGGTGCGAGGATCCCCTTAACCTCCCTGCCAGGGTAACGGCTTTATTTTCGTTCAGTTTGTATGTATATTTTCATTTGTATGTCTGTATTGAACCTGCTACATTGTTTTCTCCCTTTTCCCTTAAATAAACTTCGTGCTTTGTGTAGACCTGTTGGGACTTTTGTATGTTCGGTGGTACCAGTTGTGGTCGGCCGTAACACATCATAAACTGATATAATTTTTGCAAATAAGTAATGTTTATCATTATGGTACTACCTTCTATATTAGTCACCTAGAAACTTCTACATTTTTATTCATGTGTATTATGTGCATTATATTTTTTCTAAGTTATAGCTGTTTCAAATGCTTGTTTAGTCCTTTTATCCTCAGCTCTCCATATAGTCATTCTGTAATACCTTTCCGATTCCTGTAAATAAATGCTTGTGGAGCCTAAATTTGTCATTTTCCATTCTGGATTATCAATGTAAGTTATTAACATTGTAAAAATACAAATATTCAAACTACTTATAGATACAGTGCCTATCATAAGTATTCACCCCCTTGGATGTTTTACCCTTTTATTGCTTTCATAAATCAATCATGGTCAATAAAATTTGGCTTTTTTCACACAAAAATTTATTGGAAAAAACTCTTTAAGGTCAAAGTGAAAACAGATTTCAACAAAGTAATATCAGTGAAACAAAATTATATAAAGAAAAATAATTGTTTGCATAATTATTCACCCTCTTTTAAATTTAATGGTCTAATTCAATAGAGTTCTATCCAATTGGTGCCAATAGTCTCAGAATTAGTGAAATGAAGATCACCTGAGTGGTGTGGGTGTGTCTCAAGTGATTAAGGTATAAAACACCTGTGTCTGAAGGGTCCAGAGACTGGTTGATCAGTATTCCTGGCTACCATTACACCATGAAGACAGAAGAACACTCCAAGCAACTCAGAGAAAGGGTTATTGAAAAGTACAATTCAGGGGATGGATACAAAAAATTTTCAAGGCACTGAACATCCCTGGAGTTCAGTGAAATCAATCATCAAGAAATGGAAGGAATATGGCACATGTGTGAATCTGCCTAGATCAGGCCGCCCTCATAAACTGAGTGACCGTGCAAGCAGGAGACTAGTGAGAGAAGCCACCAAGACCCCTACGACTACTCTGAGGGAGTTACAAGCTTCAGCTGCTGAGATGGGAGAGACTGTGCATATTGCAACTGTTGCCCGGGTTCTTCACCGGTCAAAGCTTTATGGGAGAGTGGCAATGAGAAAGCCACTGTTGAAGAAAATTCACATTAGATCTCGACGAGAGTTTGCCAAAAGGCATGTAGGAGACTCCATGGCCAAGTGGAAGAAGATTCTTTGGTCTGATGAGACCAAAATTGAGCTTTTTGGCCATCAGACAAGACGTTATGTTTGGCGGGAACCAAACACTGCACATCAACAAAAACACCCATCCCACTGTGAAGCATGGTGGTGGCAGCATCATGCTGTGGGGATGTTTCTCAGCAGCCGGCCCTGGAAGGCTTGTAAAGATAGAGGGGAGAATGAATGCTGCAAAATACACCAAAATCCTGGGGGACAATCTTATTCAGTCTGCAAGAGAACTACGGCTTGGGAGAAGATTTATTTTCCAGCAAGACAACGATACAAAGCATACTGCAAAAGCTACACAGGAATGGTTAAAATCAAACCAGGTAAATGTTCTGGAGTGGTTGAGTCAAAGCCCAGACCTCAATCCTATTGAGAATTTGTGGCTGGACTTGAAAAGGGCTGTTCATGCCCGATACCCGTGCAACCTGACAGAGCTTGAGCAGTTTTGCAAAGAAGAATGGAGCAAAATTGCAGTGTGCAAATGTACATGACTGAGAGTTATCCACACAGACTCAGTGCTGTTATTGCAGCCAAAGGTGCTTCTACTAAATACTGACTTGAAGGGGGTGAATAATTGTGCAAACAATTATTTTTCTTTATATAATTTTGTTTCATTGATATTACTTTGTTGAAATCTGTTTTCACTTTGACCTTAAAGAGTTTTTTCCAATAAATTTTTGTGTGAAAAAAGCCAAATTTTATTGACCATGATTGATTTATGAAAGCAATAAAAGGGTAAAACATCCAAGGGGGTGAATACTTATGATAGGCACTGTATCTATTATATTTTCTAGAAGAAAACATGAATCTAGAGGAAAACATGAAATACTGCTAACGGACATAATT